>VDFB02357912.1:0-10835 GCA_007258455.2 Sequoia sempervirens
GTACACTAAATATGTGTGTAAGAGGGATTTGACCTGATTTGATCACATGTGCGAGATATTAATGCTCAAAGTTTCCTTCTCTAAAAAATTGGAAATGCTGATTCTGAAACCCAAAAAAAGTTCATTTGGAAGAGGCTTTGAAAAAATAGAAAATGAGGAGCTAGGGGGCTACAAACCTTCCAAGTGGTAGATAATGATATATACAATCACAGGGAACAACCACTTTCACATGCAAGTTAAAAGGTTGCAAAATAAAAATTCAAATGTGAGGCTACTTTCTACAGATTTGACACTGTCCAGTTTGTAAATCTAAACTTTTTGCAAATAGATTCAAGCTGGAAAACTTAGCAAATGGATTCATGGGGCTATGCCAACTGACATGGGGCTTCATAAATATGCAGAGAATCATGGAAAAATTTCAGTTGGGCATAGTACTCAACAGGCACAAAGATACAACATCACAAAGATGGCCTACTCAGAAAGGTGCAATATGTGTAAACAACAAACCAACTTCTGGACCTTGAAACCATGACTTCAAAAACTCACCAAAACTAATCCAAGGAGGCTGCAAATGGTCACACACCATCTTTGATAGGTGTCTAACACTTCCCCAAAGTGATTTTTCATGAAAATTCATGGGTGTCAAATTATAAGCTCCCAAAGTGAGCTACTTAGGCTTATTCTATAGGGTACTTCTGAGTGCATTAGGCAAAATTTTACATGGGCCCTCAAAATTTAGCCAAATTTTGGAGGTCCCAACACTTGATAATGAAGAAATTGATATCCATGCATTGGGAGTAGATCACGCTTGTTGTTGTTCTCTCGCCCATTTACAAGTAGCGAGATGTTCAGAATTGAATGGTGGCTAACCGATCGTGATCATTTTATGCAAACATGCTCATCCCAAGTGGCATAATCACAAAGCTTCATTTCTAAGTTGTGCATAGCCACTGATAAGGCCCTAAAAAGTGTGGGGATTCTTGATCGGAGGGTTTCCTCCATCAAAGCTAACGAGATCATCAACTATCACAAGGTAGCAACAAAGTGCAAGGAGTTCCAAATTAACACCAACAAATGGGTCAATGAAATCAAGAAAGATTTGGTGTCCCAGTTGAATTTTGTCTTGTTGTCCCTAAACCCTCTAATCTATCCACCATTAACAGGGAAGTGGACACATTAGATTGATAAACACTAGTCACTCCACTCTCCAAAAATTTTAGCATTGAATTCAAACACATTATGTAGTTGGATTTCACAGTGTGCATTAGAGCATAAGTAATTGCTAAGGGAGAATGGAAGATTGATTCATCCTTGCTTTGGTGTCCATGTATCAAGATCCTAGAGGACTTCTTAGCATCAAGAGTTTCCACAATAACATCTTAATGATTTTATCACTTTAACCAACTCATTATAAAATGTTCCTTCTAAGTTATCATGACTTCTGCCTAATCCAAAGCCTCTTGAGACCATTTTTTCTGTGCTAATTCATTTTTCCCATCTGATACAAAAATAACAAGTTCTTTGAGATTCTTATCTTTGATGCCCTTTTCCCATATGGAATTCCTTAACATCTCTTTAGGTCAAGAGTATGCATGCAAATTTTATGCAATCCCCTCTTCCATTGCGACTTCTATTGCATTTATCAAGGACCTTGTTGTCATCATTTCTCAAAAAAAGCTTTGCAATTTTGAGAGCTCCACTAGTGGCTCTTTCTGGGGACGTTTGTTCCTCAATGAATAGAGTGATATTTTAGAATCTTCTGGAAGAGCAGATTAATTTATGGAATCATTGGGTGACATAGTCTATTTAATTTCAATTTTTTAACCTCACTTGGTGGCCCCAGGCCACCAAATGAAAAAAGGGAAGTCAATATTTACCCCTATCAAAAACCAATCTATTAAAGGAGTTGATCTCCTTCAATCCATACTTTTCTCTGTCACACTGCAACAACATGCGTGACTTCATTTTTAGAAAAAAAAAGTGTCAGACTACCTTTGAACAAGTGAGAACTTGCTCCTTGTTTAACTTTACTGTCACATGGCAACCAAATCACATAGGCCACATCACTTCCACTCATTTAATTTTTTGATTATATGGCAAGTGATAGAATATGAGGATAATGGTCAATACTACATGAATACATAGATTTACCACACTTACTAACCCCCTCACAATGATTAGGCTCAGAAAATATATCATGCGTCAAAAATAGTGTGTAATACTCTTGTGGATTAAGCAAATAATGCTCACACATCTTTAACTTCTTCAACTGAATTACATCACGAGCGATTTTATCATCATCCCAATAACATAGCCCAAACACATTATCATATGTCTCAAGGTTCTGAAAACAAAACTTATCAACATCCACAAGTCCATTGTCCACACTCAAATCATAGCATTCAAAAAATGTATCAGCATCACAAACAATGTTTCTTATTGATCATCAAAGCTTGTGCCTCTCTGATAGTCTTATGGGAAATTCAATGAGTGGGGGACCAATTTGTGCCTCACTAAATACCTTCGGGATTTTTAAAGAAATACAACTCTTCTTTGGGGTTTTAAGAAAAGGGTAGAAGGAAATGTAAACATAAAACATAAAATGGTGATGCACAAATGCTTTTACAACATTTCAAACGCAATCATTCCTATGAGTGATACAATTAGACACAAAATTCCACAACTCATCATTGTTGGAAAGAGAACAAACAACAAAGGCTGACAACAAGCACAATGAAAACATTCAAATATTTTTGCAGGAAGTTTTCATTAAGGTCTGATCAAACATAAAGATTTCTAAGGGTGACATAAGAAAATTTATAAATTGCATAAACTCTTCCTCCTCATACAACATAATATAGAAAAACAACAACCCTTTAGAAAAATAGAGAAGTCCAATGACATAGTCCAGTTTTCACAAGTTGTTATTCTACTATATGAGCATACAATATGGAAATCAACTACTTAAACTAGTTGAATTCATCCTGCAAAACACAGTGTTTCATTCAGAATGAAAGCATAAAGAAAGAAAGCTTGATAAAGGC
Source organism: Sequoia sempervirens (assembly GCA_007258455.2). Taxonomy (NCBI): domain Eukaryota; kingdom Viridiplantae; phylum Streptophyta; class Pinopsida; order Cupressales; family Cupressaceae; genus Sequoia; species Sequoia sempervirens. The sequence continues at coordinate 3,045 of VDFB02357912.1, forward strand.
CATACATGCATAGTCTCAAAGATTTCTCCTTAATATTTCATGCTTTAAATATCAAATGAGCTTTAAAATAGAGGTCAGATGCCAATCCGACAATAGTATAAGCCTTAAAAGATATAACATTCTGAAGAAAAGTAGTTCTACAAATTTTACTCCTGAAAATAGGGCATGTGTAGGATCATCATGGAAAAAACAGGCCCTTAAGTGGCAAATAATTTAGAAAAATTAGAGTTAGGCAACTTGACGTAAAAATTTGAATAAGTTATCTATATTATTTCAAAAATAAGTAAGAATATAATTTGTAGAAAATTGAATGTAGTTTCTAAACTACTAGGTTTATTAAAAAATCTATTTATGAAAATTTGAAATTTCAATATAGTAATTAAATTGGGAAAAATAAGTAGGTGTTTGTAACCACCCCAACCAATAAAATGACAATATTTTTTATAAGATTTTAGATATAAGTAGAGGACTCATGTCCCGATGTGATGCATATTTTTGTAATTTTAATGTCAAATTTTTAAAATATAAAACTGTGATGTCCTGACCACCTTACCTTGGTCAAAATTTCATGAAATTTAATTTTTCTTTTTTAATCCTATAGTATGTGAAGCATAGAATGTGACACATGTTTCAGATTCAAAAATGTGATACCATTTGAAAGCTATAGATATTTTTCAATCAGCCATTGATCGTGACTTTAGTCATAATTGAAATAGAAAATGAATAATTATTATTTATTAAATTCAAAGTAAAGCATAATTTATATTGGTGGAAATGACAATCTCCTTTAAAAACACTTTTTGTTTCATCAATTTTGGGTAAAAAAAAAGTTGTCAGCCACATACCCTACACATACCCATAATATTGCCACTTTTTGGCCCATCATGATCCTACACATACCCAAACCCAAATTTTTTATTCACCTAAGAATTTCCTAGCTGGAATCATATTAAAGTCCAAAGCAACAAGAAAAATGGCTACATTTCTTAACCTATTTTCTTCCTTCCCTAGAGTGGAAATCATATCAACATTAGGAATAACAATTAATTTTCTAATGCCTAAAAGAGGATGCTTACCTTCTCCACTTTCAACTAGTCACTCTCCTCAACCCACGTCATTATCTACTACTTCGAACTTCACTGTAAGTGGAAATCCTATGCCACCACCAACCGCTATAGTGTCCTAGAAGGAACGAGCATTCCAAGAGTTGAAATTTTTAGTACCTTTTACATTCTTCGTATTGTCAGGGAGCTTGCGAGGGCCATGACATCATATTCTATAAATGCTTGCAACCAACCAAGTCTTCCAAAGAAATGGAACAGTAAGTGCAGGTGAATTGGGGGGACTCTATAGTAAATTTTAACTTAATTTATAAAATGAGAAAAACAAGAAGACAAGCAATTTTAAAATTCTACAAAAAAATCCCAATCTTGTATATTACATAAACTCATAAAAGAGGAATGAAAGCGGAAAAAAAATGGAGAGCAAAGGCAGGATACATCAAATCGTGACATCAAAGCATGGTGGTATCCATCCTTCCCCCTCGTTGCAGAGAATCCTTCCATCTTCATCCTTATCTAAGAAAATCATTCACTTTCACACATGTCATCCTCTACATATGCAACAAACTATTTGGCTATCTCAAGGTGTGTCTTGGTAGCTGAGGAGGATGTCTTCTATTGCCTTTCCTGAAGCACAAGCTCTATTTGGTAGAAACCATTCCTCCTTGTTCATAATTTTTTCTTGATTTTCGTCACCCTCTTAAACTTCCATCTCGTTTCTAGATACAATGCGAATGTATTCAACCTTTTCGAAGGCTCTATTGTAGTAGCAGCATTGGAAAACCTTCTTGTGCAATGAAATTTTTTGCAGGCTCTACGACAGTGTTCCTCCTTTTCTCACGCCCTTCAATCCTTCATCCCTTTTTGCAATGACAGTTTATCTCATTTGAAATACGAGGGGGAATTTTTTGCAATGACAAACTTCACCATAATTTTTTTTGGAAATTTCTTACAAATTTGAATAAGGTCTCCAATAATTCCATAGCCATAAATATAATACTAAAGAAACCATAATATATACTAGCAGTCGCATGCACAACATGTAACAATCAGCCGATAGGGGTCCACTGTGAGAGGTAGATTGCAAATTGAATTTGAAATGCAAGGAAAGCTATGTGTGCAGTAAAATATATCATCTCTACATTTTTTCCCGAGCATTGTAGAACATTTGCACTTGTTAATTGTTAAGCGACGAGCAATGCAGCAGAGATTAAAAATCAATTGTGTATATTAGGAGATTGTTTTTTGCATTTCAATATCAATTATTGCTAGGTGGAAGTTGATTGCAGGAATGTAAAATTCATTATTTATAATGTATTCATTACTTCCAATCTCAATTAATTCATTATCAATGATTTTAGTAAACGATAGTAGGAGAATGATTTTTGAATAAAAAATTTCATAATAAATCACATTTTCTGCATTCAATACAATTTAAATTTGTAAATTAATAGTTTTGTTGGTGAATATTTTGACGTAGGAGTTAATTGAGATTAAAATCTATAGAGTATATTTTAATAGAGAAATATATTTGAAAGGAATAATTAGATGGATAATATTAATATGGATTATGTAGAAATTATTTTACATTTGTACACTTATTTTGAGTATTATATACCATTGTAAAATCTATATATTTATAGTGCACTTCTTTATTGTTATGTGAGAAGCAGTCCACCAAAGACTAGAAAGCATTTTCATATATGAGGAGATTGTTTTCTTGCACTTCCATATCAGTTATTTTTAGTTGAAAGCTGATTCCAGGAATGTAAATTAGAACCATAGGTTGTTTTCATTTTTTACAATGTATCCATTATTTACAAAGTCAATTAATTAATTATCAATGATTTTAATAAGTAATATTAGGAAAATGATGTTTAAATAAAATTTTTATTTATAAATCACATCTTCTGAATTGAATAGAATTGAAATTTGTAAAGTATTAGTTTTCTTAATAATAATAATTTTTGTCCAAAATTTAAGGTATTTTAATCAATTTTTTATTCATTAAAATGGGAAAATGTTTTTTTTGTTCCAGAATTAGATTTACCAGTTACAAAGTGGCTATGGAATTGTACATTATGTCCTATCTTCCTAAGATCAAATTAACAAGTATGGTTTTGAGAAAGTGATTCATTTAGTATAGTTATGTGTTTTGGAAAAGTGATTCCATTAGTTTAGTTATGATGGTAATCAGAAACAGGTTTTGCAAAAAGTGGAGATGTTGGAAGTAAACTCAGTAATTTAGGGATTCGAATGCCATGTATACTTTTTGAAGGTATTTTAATTGAATTAGAATTTACACATTGTTTGGAGGGAAGATCAGAAAGATGTCACCAAATGTATAAAAAAATTTGTGTAGACATGTATATATGTAAGAAAAAATGTATGGCGTTAAATGTAGAACTATAAAATCCACGCTTGTTTGTCTTCCTTATGGAAAACATAATAGTAAATCTATAAAATAGTTTGTGCATATACATATATTTATGTAACAAAGAAATGACTGATATGAAATGGGAAAGTAGAAGAGCCGTGCTTGTTTTCCACCTTGCCATATTGGCATCATGGAGCCACATGGACTCTAGCTAAACCCCCAAGAAAGAGAAGTATGAAACATCCAGGAGAGATGCTATGGTGTTTCATCATACATCGTACAAAAGGAATCCTGGGAAACTCTATTATTTGCATATATAATATATGATATTGTTTTCTTAACTTGGTTTCCACATCTGTTTCCATGCTTAAATCTAGTTCCTACAAACAAAAAAAAAAGCTATGTTAGTGGATAACCAAGGGAAATAAAAAAGGAAGGATAAAGAGTGAGTATAGGGGTAAAATTAATATATATAGTGTAAGCTTGAAAATAGTGAATAATTTCTGCAATTAGTTAACCAAGGCTATCTATTGAGAATGAGAAAGTATGAAAACATAATAGTGAATGTATAGAAGAATTTGTGCATATACATATATGTATGTAACAACAAATCAATGATGTGAAATGGGAAACGACAAAACACATGATAATTTTCCACCCTGCCATATTGGTATCGTGGAGCCGCATGCTCTCTAGCAAAATCCCCAAGCAGGAGAAGTATGAAATACCCACGAGCGATGTGGAATTTCATTATACACTATACAACAAGAATCTTGGGTGAACTCTATTGTTTCCATATATAACATCTGATATTGTTGTGTTCTCTTTGGTGTGAGAACTTGAAACCAAAAGTGTAACTTGGTTTTGAAATCCCTTTGCATGCTTAAATGTAATTCATGCAAACAAAAAACAAACGTATGTTAGTGCACACTACGGGAAATAAAAAAGGGAGGATAAAAAGTGAGTATAGGGGTAAAATTAATATATACAATGTGAGCCTGAAAATAGTGAATAATTTTTGCAATTAGATAAACAAAGTTGTCTATTGAAAATCAGAAAGTATCATACTTACATATAGTGTTGATTGTGTCCAACAAGGATGAGTTGCATTGAACTCAGCCATAGGAGCATGGAAGAATTTGAAACAGAGAGGTTAGAATACACCAATTTTCTTGAATGCATATTGAAATTTCTACAGGAATCTAAACAAAATAATATACATATAAAATAAAAGAGGCTAATAGTTGTCTTCTATTAACATGTTTCATGATATTGTTGTGCCCTCATCTATTTAACTATCAATAACATTTCATGATATTTTTTTCCACTCATCTATTTGAAGCTACCTCTAACAGAGTAGTCTATTGTTCTTCTAACAAGGATTGTTTTTTAATTTTTAAAATTTTGTAATCTTTAACATGGTTAATTTGTTTGGATGGAATATGTTATCATTAAGATGTATTGTTGTATATATAGATAAATATATACATGTGTATGTATGGATATATATACCTACTTATTTGTGTTTTTTGAAATGTCTAGACAAAGGAAAAAGCCAACCCGCCTGAGTAAGAAAAACATGTAAGGTCGATGGAAAATCTCAAAATATCTTACCATATATCACATGATAATAGAAAATAGAGAAATTGTAAAACAACTATTAGGAAAACACTTAGGGATCACAAGTGATAGATGGTGGGAAAGCCACATTCAATTGTTTGATAGAAGACAAGCAACCTAATTGAAGCAAAAAATGACAAATGCGGTGCATAGTACATAATTTGTGTTTAGTTGTTTTATGTGTTGAAAATCGCTATTGCAATAATGCAATTTAATCAATATGGGAGAGAACGAAAGAGATAAACAATAAATTAATCATTTATGTAAACTACCCATGCAAAAAAATTTACCAATTCCACAGCTCAATAGTTTGAGCACCCTCCAAGGTGGTTTAAAACAAAGTGAAATGCAACGAATTTAATAGTAGCCTGTTATCAAAGCAACAACACGATGGTTCTTCCAACAATAGAACTTCATCAACCTACACTCTCCCACACACAACATTCAATATTGCATTTGCTTCATCCACTGCCATTGTGCAATGAGAGGATGCATGTTAGTGCATAGACTATATATTTCTGAAAGCAATATAGAGGAAGGTGAAAATAGTAAAATGGTGAACAGATGATTGTATACATCAACATTTTACATATAGATATACACATACATATACATATACATATACATATACATACATATACATACATATACATATACATATACATACACATACACATATATATACATATACATACATGTATATATACATATAAATATACATATACATAAAAATATACATATATAGATATAAATATACATATACATATACCTACAAACATATTTTTTGCCCTTCGTTTATCGGTTGTATCTATCTTTGTGTAGCCTTGATGTTATACTCATCACCATATGACCATTTGGCAAGAATAAGTAGAAAATTAGAAGTATGAACAATTAATAAATCATTTATGCAAAATACCCATGTGAAACATATATAAATATATACATGTATACTTGTTTGAAGTATCCTCTAGGATTCTCGATAGCTTAGCTACGTGGAGGGTTTGCCGGTGCTTGGGGGGCCACTAGCCGGCGAGGAGGGAATTGTTTTTTTTTTTCTTTTTTGTGGTGACATGGGCATTCACAATTACGTGGATTGGTGGTGATGGAGAATGTTTTTGTCATTTTGGGGGAGGTGAATGGTAAGTGTTCAACGTGGACCTTTGAAAATATGTGTGCTAGCAGTGGCGGAGTTGATCTCCTTGAAAGGTGGAAGGTGAATGGTAAGTGCTTGCACGCTTGATGGTTAATGCATTCTATGGTTGTTGTACGATGGAGGCGGACGAAGTAAACACATATGGATGATGTAAGTGTGATATTGAATGCATATATGCATATACATAGATATATAGATGTTGACATATATATGTATATCTATACATATTACATATATCTATAGATATACACACATGTATAGAGATGTGTATATATATGAAGTTAGTTTCATGAGTGTAAAGCCATATTCTTTGTAGGATCTCTTTGTATATGTTCAATTTATTTGTTAGAAGTTCCCAATAGGATTTTTGTCATCCCAATTGCAAATAAGAGCATGGAGAAGTACTAGTAAAGCCTCTTTGATTAGTCAAAAAAGTATAGTTAGGGTTAGTAATTTTTCGCTGTTGAGTGTTATTCTAAAACCTCTTTTACAATTTCTCTATTTGTCTATAATATTTAGGGCCATTGGATGGAAAATGTTATCATTTAGATATATTGCTGTATATATAAATAAATAGATACATGTGTACATATGGATATATATATCTGCTTATTTGTGTTTTCCAAAATGTCTAAATAGAGGCAAAATTGAACCCATATATGTATTTAAGGATTTCTATTCTTGTTGTTCTATATTCCATTGTTTCTATTAAGAAAGATGAACCAACAAGTAGCAATATATACAAATGCTTGCATATAGGCGTTTATATTTGTTTATTTTTTGTTATTTGTGTACTAAGTGTACTTCTTTCCAAGTGAGACAATAGAAAGAAATTAAGAAATTTTTTGAATTTTGTTGTGACAAGTTTATTCTTTGAACCCAGTACGCTTCGCAGTTGCTAGAGGGAAAATGTAGACACACAAAGAGTGGCATAATGCATTAGTTAGGTCATACTCATCCATTAGGAAAATAAATCCATGAGTTTATTTATCGATCTCTACAAAGTCATCAAATCAAATATCAACCTTTTAATTAAATAAACCAAACTTTGTTGAGTGAAATCAATACATATTCATCCCATTTGATTTAAATAAATTAAAAATATTTAAGTCAAAAGCTCAAAATCACCCTAAACATCACCCTAAGCTAAACTAATCTTTGATTAACCTAACCTAACCATACATCCACATCCTCTAGCTTTTCCCACTTATGATAAATCATTTAATTCATTTATAAAATCAACATTTTCCATCCAACATGTCTTTGGGGAATATTCCTCAAAGTTTGAATTCAAAAACAAGTGGAAATTTACACCAACAAAGCATTTATGAGCTCTTACATGGCTCTCACATGTCCCTTGCACAAGTCAAACTCAACATTAACTCTCAAATTCAAATTTGAAATCTCCCTCTCTTTGGCACATTGACCAAAATGTGCTCATCCTCAAGCCTATCACAAGTTGACAAGTGGCCTCTTTTCATTGGCTTATCTTTAGTCCCACATCCTGCATGTTTGGCATTCTTTTATCACTTTTGGCCATAAATAGAGGTCTCCTCTGTTGTTCAAATCCTCCACAATCT
>VDFB02357913.1:0-42516 GCA_007258455.2 Sequoia sempervirens
TTGTTGAATGCTTCTTCACATTTTGTATCCCATTTGTATGATACCCCTTTGTGAAGTAGGTGAGAATATGGGTTTTGCTTGTCTGCCAGTTGTTGTATGAACCTTCTAATGAATTGGATCCTGCCTTGGAGAACTCTCAGTTGTTTTAAGTTCCTTGGTGCTTCCATCTCTAGGATTGCTTTGACTTTTGCTGGATCCACCACGATACCCCTCATGGAGACTATGTATCCAAGTAATTTTCCTGATTGTACGCCAAAGACGCACTTCTTGGGATTTAGTCTGACTTTGTATTCCTCCAATCTATCAAAGATAGCACTTAGGGTTGCTATATGATCTTGTCTTTTTCTTGATTTAGCTAGGATGTCATCCACATAGTCTTTGACTATTTTGTGAATCATATCATGAAATATCAGCATCATGGCCCTTTGATAGGTTGCTCCTGCATTCTTTAGGCCAAATGGCATCATGTTCTAGTAGTAGGTTCCCCATGGGCAAGTGAAAGTCATCTTGTGTTGATCTTCTTTTGCTATCATAATCTGGTTGTATCTTGAAAATTCTTCCATTAACGATAGCATCTCGTGCCCTGCTGTCATGTCCACTATCATATTGATATTGGGAAGTGGAAAGTCATCCTTGGGACATGCTTTATTCAAATCTCTAAAATATGTATAGATTCTGATAGCTCTGTTAGGTTTTGAAATAGGTACCAAGTTCGATACCCATTCTGGATAATCAATTGGTCGGATGAATCCAGCATCTAATAGCTTTTTGAGCTCCATTTTGACTAACAAAGAAATTTGGGGATGCATTTTTCAAAGCTTTTGTCTAACAGGTTTTGCATCCAGATACACTGCTAGGTCGTGGACCACAGTATTTGGATCAAGTCCTGGCATATCAGCATAACTCCATGCAAAGTTTATTTGTCTTTCCCTTAGGAATGCTGCTAGGAGTTCTTGCTCTTCTGATAATAGTGATTCTACATCAAATGTGATATGCAGGGTCTCCTCTGTTCCTATGTTGACCGGATTGCACTTTTCGGCCAAGACTACTGACTTCTCTTGATGAATAGCTCTTAAGGGAAGATTGAATCCTTCATCCTCAGGCGCCTCAGAGAGGTTTTCACCATTGGATACGTCCTTTCTTTTTACTATTTTCTTGTCAGTGAGTGCCACAATGTGGTTTTCACTCAAGGACTTGGATATGATTCTTAGATTCTCACTTTTGTGCCTAAAGGATTCAATCGTTTCCCCATAATAAGCATGTGTGTCCAACTCCATTATAAACCCTACCTTATGATCCCCATCTAGAATGTTATCCCTCAAACCAATGAATTCTGAGAGTGCCTCATCATTTTTGAATGTATCGAGAACTGGTGGTCCTCGTTGGTCATAGTCGATCAGTTGGGGGTAGACTAAGCGGATCTCATGATTTTGACTATCTGGTTCAAAGGATATGGTACTAATTATACACAGGTCGTATCTTCGAATAGCCTAGGTAGATTGGATAAGGTATCTTTGTCATCGCTACTAATATAGGGCTCGGTTATAAAATTATGTGTGTCCCTACCTATGACTATTGGTGAGTGTAGTTGTACTATTACTGGCTGAGGAGAAACATTAGCAACTCTAACTGGAGGACTTCGGCCACGTATGGTTATTCTCAGAGTGGCACATCCAAGACCAAGATTTGTTATGGGTCACGTCTCTGGCATGATAGGTATTCTGAGCCCATTGTCATTTTGTCCCAGTCTTTGATTTCGGTCATAGCCCATCGCAAGCATCATTTGTAGGCCCTTGCTTGTCTCATCCATTGGTAATTTAGGTTTCAGTATTTCATCTTGATACAGTATGTGGGATGGATCTGTCTCAATAACCTCTTGACCAAGCTCTCCCCAGCTTGTGAATTTAGGATAATCCTCAGGATTTGTTTGTGATGTAGAAGCTTGATTTTCTTACAGGTGTCCCTGTGATCTAGGAGATTGCGGTAACTCACCTATCACAAAATCATTATTAGGGATCCTATACCTTCCACAACCGTCCTCCTGGATGATGAGCTTGATGTCGAAGATAGTGGGAATGGTGAGAGTGGTAGGTGTGTCTTTCGCAGAAGTGGACGTGATGGTGTCCGGGTCGATGTATGATGTGGATGGGCCCTCGTCATTCTTTGGCACTTGGGGGATTTTGTAATATTTGGCTTCAAGATTTTTGCAATATGAGAATGGCTTGGGATCTCCGTGGATGGTAACCTCTTGTCCATTATGTGTGAATTTCACACATTGGTGGAAAGTTGATGCTACGGCTTTCATCGCATGGATCCATGGGCATCCTAGGAGGATATTGTATGGCAAGTCAAGGTCCAAGACCTGACAAGTGGTTTCCATGAGTGTTGGCCCTACTTGAATAGGGAGTTTGATTATGCCCTGAGACACTGTTTCTTGGTCATCATATGCTCTTATTGTGATGCCCTTGCCTTTGTCAATGGAATCTTCTGATATTTTAAACTGTTTGATGAGGCTAAGAGAATAGATGTTCAAACCCGCACCTCCATCCACCAAGACCCTTTTGATTTTTCTCTTGTTCACAATGACCTCCAAGTGAAGTGCGCGATTGTGAGATGGTTTGGCAGGAAAATCTTGCTCAGAAAATGTAAGGAGATTAGGTGTTATGATGTTTTCGTTCATAGCTTGAAATTGTTCTGCATCGAGGTTTGTGGGATAGTGGATGAGGCTAATGCTTCCTCAAGGATCTTTTTATGCGCTGATGAGATTTTTAACAACTCCATGATGGAGATGTGTGCTTGCATTCTTTTGAGTTGGTCTACAACATTGTAGCTATATAGAACGGCTCTTGATGTAGGGACTCTATTTGGTTGGGATGATCCTGCAATGGTGACTTTTTTGCCTCTTGTGGTGACTCCACAATGTTCGGCATGAGCGCCCTTGATGGTGATGACCATGCAGTTTTCATTGAGTTTGGCAACAACTGTTTCATATACATGATTTACAGTGCCTTTTCCTTTATCCTTGTTATTCCCTTTGTTGCCATGATTCAACATCAGATTCATGTAGATTTTAAGATCCTGATTCCCAGTAGGTGTTTCCACATTTATGATTCTTTTGTCGATGAGATCTTGGATGATGTTCTTGAGTCTCATACAATTGTTTGTGGTGAGGCCTTTGATTTATTGGAACTCACATAGTTGATTTTCATTTTCACAACGAGGTTTGACATCAGGTTCTTGATAATTCTGAAATGTAGGAGCTTGGATGAGTTTTTCATCAATTAGCTTTTTCGTGATGTCCTCAAGTGGTTCCCCCAAAGTAGTGTATTTTCATTTGGGGTATGTTTTGCATTGAGGTGGTCCTCTTTGGTCATTGAGGTTATTGAATGTGGGATTATTGGGTTGGTATGTTGTGTGATGAGTGTTCTGATTTGGTGTTTGGATTTTTTGTGTGGATGTGTTTTGGCATGGACCACTAATGACCACCTTGGCATCTACGACACCATCATTAGTGACGTTTTTGTTTCTCACCCATGTGCGAGGTTTATCATTATAGTTTGATGATGGGTGGTTGTTTTGCGGTTCGTGATATGATGTTGATTCGATGGGTTGAGTCACAAGGGCTCTTTCGATCCTAAGCACCTTGGAGATCAATTGATCATACGTAGTGATACCCTGAACTTTGAGATGGAATGATAGGTGACTTTCAAGGTTGGCTATGATTGTGCAGACTTGTTGTTCTTCTAGCATGGTCCATTTTCTCTGATTGGCCTTGGATCGCCATCGTTGAAGGAATGAAGCGAAAGATTAATTCTTTCCTTGTTTCAGAGCGTATAGTTCTTCAAGACTAACATCCATTGCAATGTTACATGCATAATTCTTAATGAATGCATCTCTAATTTCTTCGAATGTCCTAATTCCTGGAGGTAAGTGAGAGAACCATTCTATAGCATTGCCTGCAAATCTCCTAGGGAATAGCCGCATTAGATAAGTATCATCATATGCAACCTCCATACAATGAACCTGGAATTCCCTGATGTGATCTTCAAGGTTTCCCATCCCTCGATATTTTTCAAATTTAGGGATCTCAAATCCCTTATGGAATGGTTTGATGTCTAGGCTCCTAACAAATGGATAGGGACACAAGTTGCTCTGTGTTTTGGTTGTCTGCCCCGATTGAAGGTCCAACACTTGTTGTGAGAGTAACTTGAGTTGTGTCTTCACATCATTCTGGGGATCAGGGGGTGGGATGAATGTGTTTTGAGGTGTTGCAATCATGGTTTGGATGGATGGGTTGGTTGGTGCATTGTTCAATGGTATCGGTATGTTGTGGCGGGTGAAGTAGGCTTCTACTTGCTTTTGGATGAACAATGCTTGTTGTTGCTCTTGTTGTTGTTGCGCTAGGATTTTTGCTTGTTGTTGCACTTGATGTTGTTCGAACAATGCTTGTTGTTGTGCTTGCTATTGCGCTTGTTGTTGTTCTAACAACGCTTGTTGTTCTTCTTATTGTTGTTCCCACATTGCTTGTTGTTGGATAGCCAATTCTACTACTTCTTGTTGCTCTTGGTATTGCTTTAGTGCTTGCTGATATGCTTGCATTTGCGCTGCTTGTGCAAGAAGTTGTGCTTGTGCTTGTGCTTGTTGTGCTTGATATTGAGATTGCGCTTGAGCTTGGGCTTGCACTTGTGTGGCTTGTTGTTGTAATAAAAGTTGTGCTTGAGCGACTCTTTGTGATTGCAATGTTTGGGCGGCTTATTGTTGTTGTTGTAATAATGTCTGGGCTTGTTGTGCTTGTTGCACTTGTATTGCCGCTTGTGCAACTTTGGCAGCTTATGTAGCTTGAGCGGCTTGTTTCATGGCTTTTTGTTTCTGCACTTGTTGGTATCCTCTTTGAAAAGTGGCTTGTAATGCGGCGTCGAATTGGTTTGATGTGGTGAACATTGGTGGAGGTGGGGGTGGTGGTGGGTTTGGAATGGTGGTAGATGATGATGTTGTGTTGATTATTTGGTTGGTGGATGTTGTTATCATGTTGATTACATGATTGGTGGATGGTGTTGTTGATGTGGTAAGTGGTGTCGTTGATGTGATTGGCCCTTGAGAGACCATGCTTTGCAATGTTGTGGGGGTTTTTGATGATGTTGTCATTGCTTGTGTGTTTGTTGTTTGTGATGTCAACAATAAGTTTTGAGCATTTGGAAAAATGTTTTGATTGATGGTTGGGATGTTGTTTTGATTGATACTCGGTAGAGGGGGAAGCCCTAAAAAAAGGAGTGGTTTTGATGACAATGGTGATGGTGGGAGAGGTGGAAATGTACGGGGGGTGAATCCTTGCAAGAGTGTTGTGGTGTTGAAAATGCCCCCTGGTTTGAACATGTCTCCTTCCTCTTGTGGATTTGTGAGAAGAGATGTTTGTGGTGCTCCATGAAAAGATGTTAATGATGGGTCATAATGTAATGTGAGGAACATTTTGGTGTAATGGATTATGGAGGATGTTTTGTTCTACTATGGTGTTTGCATCCAAGTTTTGGTTATTCACAAGGGGATGTGATTGAAGTGCATTGAGGAATGTGTTTCCTTTGTTAACGTTGGGTTGAGTTGTAGCAAATGATGTTGTGATTTGTGAGATATTTTCCATGACGTTTTGAGATGGGGGTGTAGATGAAATGGGGATGGTGGATGAGATTGGTGGAAAAGATGTCTCTACTATAGTGCTCACATCAAAATTCAAAGGCAACTTGGCCCCTTGTTTTGCTAGTTCAAGCATGTACAACAAATGGTTAAGTCTCATCATGATGTTGACGATTCTATGGTTGATAAGTAGGAGGTATTTTTCCACAACGTGTCAAATTATGATATTGCTATCAGGATTCAACCGTGTAGTTTTGAGTCAAACTCATTGACCCATGTTTCATTGACTCATGAAACATGGATCCAATCATTCAACTACGGTTATGAGTATGAGATTTCCATCCCCAATGGGATTCATTTCAGGAGTGGTTTGGCTAAGATCACTTGAAGCAGGTGTTTCTTCGTTGGCTTCCATACTCCTCTTGTATTGAGATCTAGTTAGAACCATAAAATGGGGATCAATCTTCAAGAATATGGGAGATGAATCTCTTGATTCTTTGGATTAATCTCTATTTTATGTCCCAAAGTGAAATTTTTTAGGATGCTTTTTAGGATCAAAAGTGATGATGATATGATGATGATGTTTAAGGATGTTATGGATGTTTTTGGTTTTTGATAAATCTTGAATGAAATACTAGGCTTTGGATTTTTGATTGGTTTAATTTTTGGATTTTGACATTTTGTCCTTGATCTTGATTTGGATTTTTATTTTTATTTTGAACAAAAAGACCCAAAGATGTTTGATAATGATCTAAAGGATAGTTGTGTTCAAAGGATGATGATTTTGATAAATGTTTTCAATGACTTGGTCCCAATGTTTTGGATGATTTTTTATTTTTCCACAAAGCCTAGTATCAAGGATGATTTCAGGATTTTCCAAAAGATGACCTGTGAGATGGATTTTGATGTTCTAAAAGATGGATGAAAGAGGCTTGATTTTTTTTTATCCTTAGGTGAACCTAAAAAAGACACTTTGTTTTCCTAGACCTAGGTAATGAAGAGCATGCAAATTCTTCGTATTGACCTTTGTAACCAAGAAATGATTTCAACATTTTGGATTTCCAATCAATGATTTGTGCTTTTGGGATCTGGAGTCTTCAACACACATGAAAGTTCATTTTTGTTTAGCTTTGCTTAATGTCTTTATTTTACCAAAAACAATCTCTTTGATTAAAGTTTCAAACTAAGATGTCCAATGTCTTAATTTCTTTAAACCCCATAAGATATTTTATGTGGAAATTCAATGAACTTAAGGCAAGGGTTTTCCTATTGTTTACTCAAGAAGACAAATTGAGGTATAATCCAATGCTTAGGAACCTCTAAGGACGTGAATCCCAAGGGAAAGAAATAACATATGGATTGATTCAATGATACTTGTCTTCAAAAGGGTTTGAAACTTTGAGAATCATGTTGAATGTTTGTTTGCAAAATGTTTTCGAATACAACACTGTGTTTTCAAATGAAGAACAAGTACAAGGCCTATGGATGTGTAAGACAATATTTGTTGAATCCCCACTTAGAAAAGTCTAGCTACACTTATCTCTAGTGGATGGTTAGATGCTTAACCCCACTGGCTCCCCTCCACGGCTCATTATCGTCAATCAGGGCAGCCAAGCATCAACACCCATGAAACTCCCATGGCATGCTTTCCATCTCTACTAGAACACCGTAAAAGTGTGGGGCAGCTTCAGAACGATCGTTCTTGCACCAAAAAATAGATCAAGGATTTTGGCAAATTCTAGTACATGGGTTCTAGTAAGGACTTTCCATTCATGGAGATTGACCCATACGGCAAGAGCCCCCTTTCGGATCCATCTTGTTAGAGCCAACTGTGTGATAATGGCATTTAACCAATACCCACATTTATATCCCAGCTGGAAATACTCTTGGCTTTAGAGTGTTACCGATTGAGTCGTTCCCTTGGGTGAGTACTTTTTCCCCAAGGCAGGCCCTCTAGGATAAACAAAACCAAGCAAAGACAAAATACATAATAGATCAATCTTTGATGGCACAAAGAAAGATAATATACGTGAAAATGCCCCTACTCACACTCGCACAAGATGTTGTTCAATTTTAAGCCCAAATTGAAGTGTGGAGGTGATCACTTTATCTTACACCAAAATCACCAAAAATGCCTTTTGATTCTCAAGATCGCTTGGAAGTGCGAGAGAAGCGCATACATCCTTTTCAATGACTTTATTTTAAGTAAGCAACCACAAAACAAAGCAAACACACATTCATTTTATCCTCCAAAGCAATTGTGAGATTCATTTTAAGCACCAAATGAAATATGAATATTGCTTGTCCAATTTTTAGCCCAAAACGAAATCGAGTAAGTGTCTAAGCTTGAATTCTAACCTTTTACAAATGGAAAAAATCAAATTGTTCTTTTTAGACCCAAACGAAAATTAGTGTCCTAGGAGTGAAAAGGTAACAATTTTGTAAAGAAGTGTTGAACAAACACTTAAAGTGTTTAAAAACACTTTGAGTTTTCAAAAAAAATCCTCCTCCTTTCATTTTCCTTGTGCCTTGTGCCTTCATTGTTCGTTTGTACCTATGCCATCAAAAAGATAATCATGTGAGGATTAAATTCATTTTAATCTTCAAATAATAACATGATCCAAACAATTTGACTAGAGAGAGGCATTCATAAGTGAATCGTGCTTTCCCTTGACTTTAAGTATAAAACTAGATGGTTTTCTAAAAGTTTTATCTTGTTGATAATTTTAATCCCAAATAGACTAAGATTTTGCATGAAGAGTTTAAAAAACCATCAAATTTATTAGACCCATTCCCTCACACTAAAGTTATTAAGCCCATAAAGGATAAATCTTTCAAAAGAATACTCCTTTCCCCAATTTCAAATGTTGACTTATAACATTATGACATTTATTATAGTAGGAGAAAATATTGAATTATGAGTGAATAAATAAAATAATACACTCAATCAAATTAGGTACATCAAATTATCTAACAAAAAATCTCTAAAGAAATAGATGCATAGCGTGATCTTCACACATTGCCTCATATTTTCCCTTGCAAAACAGTGAGTAAGAGTTTGTATGACCCCTTATGATTCTATCGTGGGAAAAGGCCGAGGAATTCAATTTTGTACCAACCGGATTGCATCAATTGTGAAAAACTCTAAGAAATACCTATCTTTTGGTCTGCACAAACAATGAGTGTGAAATAAATGTGCATGAAGTATTTTGAAATCTGCATATTTCTTTCTCTAGATTTTCCTTTGTAGAGCTTCCTCCTTTAATTCCAAATTATGTATAGCCAACAAAGATAAATATCATACTCTACCATATGACAGCTCACCGAGTTCCACTGCATCCATTGGATTGTATATTGCCTACAGTTTTGTGTATGAGACACCTTTGTCAAGTGGGGCAACTCTCTTGGAATGAATGACCTTTTAATACTACAAGAAACTGCAGTCACTTATGGATGGTTTGTGAGGGTGTTGAAAGGAACATTCATTAAAATGTAAAGAACGTAGGAAACCTTGCTAGATTTTAATAAATACATGGACATTCATTTGAAAACATGAAGGATGTAGGAACTTCATTGTCAGATATTAACAAATGCATGAATACTCATTTAAAACATGAAGGAAGCAAGAACCTTGTTGTCAAATGCATAACTATTCATTTAAAATATGCAGGAACTTTGTTGGATGTTTAATAGATGCATATTCAGAATGATAAGCCATGTGGTTCCTTACTGTGCAATCATGAAACAAGAGGTAGCCTGCCACATATATCTTTAATTCATAGCAAATCTACTATCAGATTTACATTTATTCACTGAGTTCCTTATATCGAATCTCATATTGGATGAGTAAAAAAAAGAATACTTAACTGAGGTGATTGACAACAGGAAGATTTTTTTGGTTTTGACAGGCTTTAAGTCGAGCAAGGACGTTGGCCTTCCACAACGCTTTAAATGAGTCAACAATAAGTTTTTAGACTACCTACTACGCAGCCAAGACCTTCTAGAAGGCACGCATTATTAATTTCTGATATATAAAAAAAAAACTCTAGGAAAATACATATTGGTGCGCAACAAATCTTGTTCCAGATTTATTTCAAGATCGTCTTATAAAAAGTAAATCTCAAACTCTTGTTTCTACATAAACTCATCCAAGTTGTATAGCGAGTAAAGCATATATCTAGATCTGGCATATGTATTGAGTATATGATAGCAAAAATATACAAGTACTAGCGACATTAAGTAGGCTAACAATGTAATAAGTGATCAACTATTTGACATGATGGCCATCTATTATTGAATATGGATAGAAACTGTACCTTACAACAGATAAAATCACCACTCACATGTGTCTGCCTATTAAAGACTGTGTGTATCAAGGCATTAAGACAAAAAAAAGGACAAACTCATGCTAAAGAAGAGATCACAAGTAAAGCATTGTTAAAATTATATCTTCAATATGTTTCTAGAAATGGCTGAGAGCGATGATATGGCTTTTAACTAAAGAACTCATCTATCACTCATTCCAGTAGTTAATTTTAAAATAGTAAACGAATGTTACTGCAAGATATTTTCTAAGATTGCATAAACGTATGTAAAATGTCAATTGTTGGAAACAATTGTTGAATGTTGAACAACTATTTATAAACCAGCCCTCCTTCTAGCGCCAAATGTAGGCATCCATTAAAATCTGCAAACACTAAACTTCATATAGGGGTTAGTATTTCACAAATCTATCAAAATGCCTCTATGAAATACCTTGCAAATGCTTCAAAAATGCAACAAAGGATGAAAAACTAAAAGTATTATGAAAGCAACCACAAGTTACCTATTCCATAGTGGATTGGTGTCACATGTGCTAGTGACCCTTTCCCAATCTTTGATCAAAGCTCAAGATGATGTAAATGCAATGGAAATGATGAGAAAGATGAGTTCTCAAATTAAGAGAGTAACCTTGCATAATAGTTGTGGATCCATGAATGAGAATGAAGGCCTTCTTTTATAGATTTTCTTGATGATAAATTGGCCAAGATGGTGAATGTGGGACTAAAGATCCACCAATGAGGAGATGCCATTTGTCAAATAATGATAGGCCAATGGTTGTGCAATATTTGGCAAGAGTGCCCATGAGAGGGAGAATTTGAATTCAAATTTTGCAATAAATTTTAAGAGGGGGACAATAAAAACAGTAATAAATGCAATGTTGAAGGGACAAATCAACTTGTCATGTTGAGGGAAAATGAGGGTTTTTAATAAATCAATAAAATCGATTTATTTGTGCAAGTGGAGATATCTAGAGAATGCAAGTGGGTGAGATTAGTATTTAATCATGGATAGATTAAATAAATGATGATTATGTTAGTTTAATGATGATTAGGTGAGTTGACTTTTAGGACTTTGATATTTGATTTATTTGAATTAGAAAATGATGGAATATGATTTAGGATTTGATTAAAATGGATGTTTGATTTATTAAAAGGCTGATGATAATGTTTGCTTGATTTTATATAAATGACCTTAGGAAATGTAGATTAATGAAATTACCTGCTAAGTGAATGAAGGTGAACCTGATTAATTGATGAATGGACCTAATGTGAAATCTAGTTCAGTTGATGAGGTGAACCTGGTTAATGAAAAATGTTAATTTTGCATGTCTACAAAGATATATAAACAAATCCATAAGAAAATGTCAAGAAACCCTCAAATAAACTACAAACTCAAATGAAGTCTTCAAAAGAAAAAGAAGTATTCAATAGGATAGGTGCAATATTTTGAGAGTATTTTTTCTTGCATGGCTCAGATTATGTGATGTTATGATTTACAAGATCATAAAGAAAAATTATCTAAGATCTACTTCCAAAAAATACATGCACACAAATAAGCCTAATTGATATTATCAAGAGATGGTAAAACATTTTAGTAGAATGTGCAATGTAACCTTGCTTATATAGGCAAGGTGGCAAAGTTGGGAAAGTTGAGCACAATGACTAAATACCCCTGTGAGCACCAATAAAATCTGCATACATTCTAAACTCCATGACAAAGGTTAGTTCATGCAAATTTACTAAATGCTCCTATGAGATAATGCACCATACTTCACAAACAAAATGACCAAATAAACTAATTGATAGTATCAAAGAAGCACAAATGCATACCTATCCCATAGAGGATTGGTGTCACTTTGTTGTAAAAAGTGACCCTTTCCCAACCCTTGACAAATCAATGTTCCAAATGATAATGGGAAAAATTATCTCTCAATATGGAGAGAGTAACTTTGCATGAAGATTGTGGATGCTAAAATGAGAAATGAGACCTCCAATTTATAGAATATCAAGTTGGAAGAATACCCAAAAGAGAGCAATGTGGTACAAATATTCAACCAATAGGAAGGAGCCACTTGTCCAAATGTAAGTGGATGGAGGATGTGCAAGTTTTGGTCAATGTGCCAATAAATGAGATTAGTTGGCCTTTTCAAATTTCAAATTTGGCTTGTTGGAGGGAGAAAAAGGTACTTAAATGCCAAGTCGCGGACATATAAGAGGGGAGTTAATGCCATGTTGAAAGGGATAAGTCAACTTGATTTGAATTAAAATTTGAGGGAATATTCTCCAAAGATGCCTTGTTGAGGGAAAATGAGGATTTGATAAATTAATTAAAATCCTTTATTTGTGCAAGTGGGAAAATCTAGAGAATGTGACATGCATTAGATTAGATTTAATCCTGGGTGCCCACCATGGGTTCGACTCTCCGGCGCTCCCGTGGTACCGGTTGGTGTGTCCTGCCAGCACTACCGGTCACGGTAAAAAGTTTACCGGCGGTGGGGGGTTATATGGGGGGCCGTGCTGCACCCGATTCCCCTCGTTAAAAAATAAAATAAATAAAGATTAGATTTAATCCTGATTTAGTTAATTTAAAAGAGGATTAGATGATTTGACTCATTTGAATTAGATGTAAGGATTAAACTAAATCAAAAGGAGATGAAAGATGATTTCAGATTTAATTAAATAAAGATTTGATTTATTTAATCAAAGAGGGTGATGTTAGGATTAAATTAAATAAAGTTGATTTATTTAATTTAAATGAATGACTTTAGAGATTGAATTTAATGAACTTGATTTATTTGATGAGTGGACTTGATTAAATGCAATATGCTAATTTTGCATGTCTACATTTTTCCCCTCTTCAAAGAAATGTACTTGTTGCATTGGTTCAAAGAATAAACTTACCACGATCAAAATTAAAAAAAAATCTATTTTTTTTCAAATGCCCCAACAGAAAAGATTACACTGGTACATTTCCCCCTCAAGAGATCAAGTGAAAAGATTCAATTTGAGGGTCGATCTCACAATAAAGAGGTTCAAAATGGTTGATTTTGATGATGATGCAAATGAGATGGTTTTAAGATGCTTAGAATAACCAATCTATATTATTCTAAACAACTTAGATAATAATGCAATGCATGTGAGATGGATGATGCGATAATGCCTATATGATTATGCATTGGATGTTTTATGTAAATGTATGGTTTTATGAGATGCTTAGACTAACAGGTCTATATTATGATGATGAACCATGCATGTGAGATGATGTGTAGAATGCTGATGGTTTGTGGATGTAGGATGGATGCACTGGCGATGATGATTAACTATTCTGGTATAATGTTAGTGCAGAAAAGAAGAAATGAGAAATGAGATGATGACAAGAGGATCAAACAAGCCAACTTTATGAGAGATGATGATGAGAAATGGATGATTTGCTTATCAAGAATTGGGATTTTAAAAGGGCCACTTACCTTATGTTTGATAACACGCATAAGCACGATGCATCAAGGTATAAAGAACCAGGATGGTGTTGCACTTAGTGTGATGGACTTTGACTTGACAAATAGATAGGAGTACTCTTGTTCACACCTGAGATATGGAAACCTTGCTAAGATGCACCTTAGAAGTTTCAAACATCTTGGACCAAAACACAGAAAGGTATAACCTATCAATGCAATAGTCAACAAGCTACCCAAAACACCCTCCATACATATCTAACAAAGCAAGTAATCACCAAGTTATATTACAAGAACGTCCAACAAGCATAGCAGACAAAAGATAATGTTTGTTGCCCGATTCCTATCTCTCTAAATCCATTTGTTTGGGCATCACTGAGAGGTTATTGGAATGAGCACAAAGAGATAAGTCAAAAGACAAAGATAAAGTAAATAAACAAGTTGATGTTCTTCAATACCGCTAACCAAAAGGGAATATGTTTTTTAGGATAATAACCAAAAATATTGCCAAAAGATAATGCCCATTGTAGGAAGGATACATCATAGGACATGTTAGTGGATGGCGGCACGTCATTTCGTTCATCCAAAGTGTTCTTTTTGATAAATAATGTACATTTTAGGAAGGATACATCCTAGGAAATGATGTTATTAGATGATTGAAATGTGATTGATTGGATGATAGGCTATTGACACAAAGAGTTGACCAACTTATTTACATACTAACTTAACCCTGACACTTGACGTTTTTGAGTTTTCACTTTTAACCTGCTAGACTTGTTTCCAATTGTTTTACCAAATTTTGAGGATGACAATCGTTTATTATGAGTTATGTTATTATGGGCGAAAGCAAGAAGAGAGAGATGGATTTTTTCAAATATTTGGATGTTTTTGAAATGTTTTGAGGTTGTCACTACTGAATTTGGCTCCATTTTTTGACAAACGTTTCTCGGTCATTCAACAAATATTTGTCAAAAAAGAAACGAAATAACGAAAATAATCTCGTCGCTATTTTTTTGTCAAAATTATAACGACACGTTAAATGTTAAAATAACGTCATAGATTTGTTGGTCGTAGGCATCATAAAATGACTCAGATGTTCATCGAAATATCAACAAAAAAATTCATGTATCCACCGACAAATTATAACCAAAATGCAATTACAATGGCTCTTCTAAGGCATTGAAACAACAACATAAGTTCATCGCCATTTCGATGAAATGGGCAAGGAGTTATGATGAAGCCTTCGTCACAGCTAAGCACCTTCATTGGACCTTTTATGTGATTTGACGTTGGAGTTTGTCAAAATTGCATCAAAATGGGTAAGGAGTTATGATGAAGCCTTCATTGCAACTAAGCAACTTCGTTGAACCTTTTCGGTGATTCGTCGGTGTCTGTCGAAATTGCGATGAAAGTGGCAAGGTCTTATGACGAAGCCTTCGTCGGACCTTTTCTATGATTCATCGATGGACTTCATCAAAACTGTGATGAATCGAGCAAGGAGTTACGATGAAGCCTTTCTCTCAACTATAGCAACTTCATCAGACCTTTTCAGTGATTCGTCAGTTGGTTTTGTCAAAATTGCGATGAAAAAATGCAATTTATTTTTTAAAAAAATATTCATTGAAATGTACCATCGCGGAGACTCTTGTTGATGACCATTGAAGCCAACCCATCAGTGAGAGATCAATCATCGACATAGGATAGAAAACTCACTCCAATAGTCCATGTCTTGTCGATGACTTCCGTCAGCAAGACAGATCCAATGTCATACCGATCTGACCTCTTCAAGAGTTTTGAACACTGTTGGTTATCAGCAAGACATTCTGAGGGTCTCTGAGTTGATTAGGATCTAGACTAATTGCATTTGAATTCTTAATGTTTACAAATCATGAAATCCAAATTACATAAACAAAATTAACACATTAAAATGTGAATTAAGCAGAAATACAATTCATGCATACATTATTGAGTTCACCACAAATGTGACTACAGAGTGCAAACAATCTGATAACAGAGTTCACCACAAATGTGACTACGTCTCCGGGTCCACTCCAATAGATTGAGACTGATCCGATTAATCCCCAAAAATAGAATTACAATTGCACCAAGATCATTTCCTTCCAGCACTTCGGTAGCATAACAAAACTTTGACTTACAAAAGGCTCAAAATAATCTCCTTCGAAAAATCTCCCTATTCCTCTGATTCAATACTTCACCACCTAGACTTGAAAATTTTGAGTCCCAAACTCACTCCTAAACTCCGCTTTTATACATCAAATTTACTCAAATTTGCCTTTAACCAATTGATTTACAAAAACCACCTTATCTCTCCATTTTTACACATAAATATATGATATAGCCCCCGTAATGTTTAACAAAATTATTCCAATCCTTCAAAATTAATAGAATTTTGTTTTAAGCCTTTCACGGGCTTTCATTGTTTCGGGGGTTGTTTGTTTGTTTTGTTTATTTAAAACTTAAAAATAACCTTTTAAGGTTATTTAGTTAGGCATGAGGCCTAACTAGTTGATAAAAAAAACCCATCCCGTTCTATCACTGAATACATACGCTGGCGTGTTGGTGGCATTGACTTTTGGTAAGCCCACGGTCAGGGGTTCAACCCTGGCCGCTAGCTTTTTATAGCCAATTTTTGGCAGTTATGTAACAAAACAAAGCATTGCTTGATATAGACATGAGGAAGTTGCTCGGTTGAGTGGTGGAGGCGTGAACTTGTAGTTAGAAGGTTAGGGGATCGAATCCCCTTAACCTTTTTTTTAGAACATCCAAACAAACTTCCGACAAAAGAAGAGGCCACGTGTCATGCTAGGAGGGCACCACGTGGCAAAACCTAATTGGCCACTGACTCGGATGTGTCTGCTGACTAGGACAATGACTGGGTGCTGACAATGCTGATTATTTGTCATATGGATGGACACATGTTGGCATCTCATTGGTCCGTATAGCTGACTCAACTGCCATGTGTCATGCCTTGGTTTTTCCACATGGATTCTGTATAGTACGGATTGACATGTCAGTATGTTGGCATCTCATTGGTCCGTATAGCTGACTCCTTTTTGCTCCATTCAAGTTTCATTGGAATCAGGACATCGAACTCTTTCTAATGGTGTTGAAATTTGGAGTATTGGAGACACTTGAATTTTTAGTGAAAATATCCCCCGAATCAGTCTCGCCGATTAAACAAGTGTCTAAGAGCAAGTAAACAAATGGAACCTATTAATTTTCTTATTTTTGGGTTCTTTAAATCATACAATATATACCAAGTCAAATAATATGAAAAAGACTTACTTCCATACAAATTAAATGCTTATTCTCACAATGGAAATTGTCTGATTACAACAACAATTCCATGAAAGGTTATCCATGCTTCATAAGAGATGGCTGATCATACATACAGACTGTAAGATGCATAGAAAAGCATTACACTTGAGAATAACCAAGGGCTAACAAGGGAAGGAGTTAAGAAACAACTCTACCTATCATCACAGTTCTGTTGTTCCCCCCGAGAGAATCCTGGAAAGACAAGTTTACAATACCAAGTCAAATAATATGAAAAAGACTTACTTCCATACAAATTAAATGATTATTCTCACAATGGAAATTGTCTAATTACAAAAATAATTCAATGAAAGGTTATCCATGCTTCATTAGAGATGACTGATCATACATACATACTGCAAGATGCATAGAAAAAGCATTACACTTGAGAACAACCAAGGGATAACAAGGGAAGGAGTTAAGAAACGTCTGGATTGAAGAGAAAATGTGTAGGGAAAATGTTGAGTAGTGTCAAGAGAACAGAGCTTGTAGAACATATTCTTGACCTAATCAAGCTCTTGAACAACTTAAACAAAATTAAAATACTAACACATACATGAGACATGTAATGAACTTCCAATATCTACTATCTTTTTTTTTTTGTATTGAAAATAGTTTAAGGTCCATTACATATCATGAAAATTCCTATCCGAGCATTAGGATCAGTACAACATCAAAGCATTTCCATAATAGTAAATATACCATATCAATACTTTACACAGCAAGAAAGAAACCAAAAAGCACCAGTTGTTTTCAAAACCATCATAGATAATACAAATTGTTGTTAACAGCACCATATGTTGTTGCTATTCAAATTAGTGTAAACAATACATAGTGTTTATTAGATTCTCCTCATTTCTGACTTCTTGAATATCAAGGTTTGTCATTGTTTCTCCTTGGGGGTCCATCTGCTGGGGGTTGCACTGTATTTCTGGGCTTCCAGCTTCATTAATTGCTCTCTAGAGCTCAAATGTCCTTTTGGAACAGCACGGTCTCTTCCAAGCTCAACCTACAGGTGGGTCTACTTCTCAGATCCTCTCTGGTATTGTTAGCAGCACCTTCAATTATTGACTTTAAGAAATTATCCATTGAGATCTCCATAAGAGTTGAAACCTATAGAGCAACAAAGTAGAATGTGAGTCTCTTGCAAGACTTAGTAAGTACCCTCTTGATACCCTTAAATTTATCATCATTTCTCACCTTCCACAAATTCCACATGATCTCATTGGATAAGAAATACCAAAATAGCTTACAATCAAACTTGACCTTGAAATTACAAGACATAATATCATGCCAATTAATTTTACCATTGCTATTCCAAACCTTCAGCTTATGGAAGAATAAATACCAAATTTCCTAAGCATACAAAAATTCAAAAAGAATATGTTTGATTGTTTCGGGAGTCCTACAAATACTACAAATTTCAACACTTTCATGGTTAGATTTATAGAGATCTATCTTTTCATTAATGCAGAGGTAGGTAAAGGAGAAATAAGTATAATTGTAACACTATTCATAGTCCAGTAAATTATGTTCATAATTTTTGTTCAATGGGCCTTAGTTTTATCATTATACTACCCATCTAATACCATATTTTAATCCAGGGTTCAACTATCTCAGATCTAAAGAAGCACCTTCAATTAACCATTTAAAGTACTATAAAATAAGGTAAGACTTTTACTTGAGAAAGATTGGGTACACTTGTAGGATTAAATTTCTCGCAATCATCAGGATTTATTGGCATA
Source organism: Sequoia sempervirens (assembly GCA_007258455.2). NCBI lineage: Eukaryota > Viridiplantae > Streptophyta > Pinopsida > Cupressales > Cupressaceae > Sequoia > Sequoia sempervirens. Next base: position 18,484 of record VDFB02357913.1, read on the forward strand.
CGTACATAACCTGCAACATATGAAGTAATGGATGACTACAAGTTAGTGAAATGGTCCTTAATATGTGAGTGGTTTGCAAATTTATTGGTAGAAAATAAGGTTACAAATAGACCTACATGAAAAATTATGAGGACAATCGACTGTAATCATCAAAATAGATGAAAAGTGCAAAGGAAAGAGCCGAGCTACATCTCTAGAGCCTAAAAAAAACACATGCAAGAAACATAAAAAAAGAAGAAGAAACCATTTTTTGGATGAATACAAAATGGTGCCTTCAACAAGTGATTCATATGCTTTCATGACACAAGACATTAAGAAGATTTTAGTCTTCCTCTATGAAATTAACTATTTATAGAATAAACCGAGAAACCAATATTATATACCTCCATGTCTAGCCAAGGGTAGGTATATAAGAGAAAAAAATTTCTTCAATGCAATACCAAAAAATAACAATGTGTGTGTAGGTTTGTATTACTCAAAATATCATTTCACAGCCTAAGGAAAAATACCAAAGTGATGTTTTAAATTTCAATCTTCACATAGGCTCCCTTATTGCTACACATGCATATGCAAGCATTATTCGAGCTCTAAACTATTCAAATATTAAGGATTTAATTAGCTATAAGATGGAAAGTTCTTGTTTAGACATAATCCATCATATTTTACATATCCTTATTCACTCCTAGCACTTTAGATAATTTTTTGTAAATGAGACAGAAATGTGAATCTTTTATGATAAAGAAAATTCTTAAAAGGAGGGGGGAGAGAGCAAAGGGTAAGGGGCAAGAGAATGCTTGAATGTATAGCAAAGTATAACATTTTGATCATTATAACAATGAAACAAATCTTAAGTTTGAAACATTAATATCATTTACAACATTTATGATTAGGAATGAATGTAAGTAGAGAAACTTTTGCATACATGTAGATGGTACACAATTTCATGGTTAAGTGGAAGCCTCCCATCAACATCAAGATCCAAATATCCATGTATCTATCTTAATCGAGCCTCAAAACCCTTCAGAGCTGTCAATTTTTCCACTAACCTATTATACACAAAAGTCAAATTTTAGAGTTATGTCACCACTAAAAACTGAAGAAATAGAGCTTTGGAACCAAATCCACACACAACACAATGTGGTATTCATACAAAGCCATACAAACAAACTAAACTCGGAACAGTAGAATGGAAACAACTTCAAATTATGATGCAGAGCATGGATTCAGTGTATAAAGAATCATTTTTCTGCCACCATAGTGAAAAGTTAGCACTTTCTTTCATCCTTCCATATGGGTTTGATGCTTCAAATGATGCATTTCTTATATTGAAAAGTGCATTACCTTATTGAGCTTCTCTTTGTTTCAAGAATAGTTTAATATTCTCTGCCTAACAGGGCCAACCACGTGATGGTGGAAGCTAATTTGGCCCCTCCCCCCCCTCACATCACTCTTAATTCCCCATACCCAATCATATAATATTAGTCATTCATTCATCCATTAATAACATATAACATTCATTCATTAACATATAACATTCATTAATTAACATATTCACATTCATTCATTAACATATAATATTCATTCTTTTAGTTTTTACATATTATCAAAAATATGCTTGTCATGATATGATTACAATCACCTTTTTTTTTTTCTTTTTCTTTTTTAAAGCTAAAAAAATCTAAAGTGGAGCATCATTTTCTAAATCATTTGTGCCCCCTTTAGTTGTTCTTCCCTCTGCTTGTGATCTTAATGTACGCCTAGTCAACTACTCACGACGTAGACACCACTGCAAGGGGTGTGTGCTACAATAACAAAGAAATGTTAAACTTATATGTTTTATTATTATTGTTACAAGTATTTCATTAATTAAAAGAATATTAGAGTGGTTTTCTTTACCTGATGGGTCCACATCATGTTCCTAAACTTCTATTATATACTCATGCTCAACATGCTGAACACCCTCTAAATCTTGATCTACAATTGAAACATGAAAGGTTACATTAATTAATACACCAATTGAAATTAAATATGTTTAAAAGAACATGAGAGTGGTCCTCTTTACCTAATGGGGCTACATCATGTTCGTAATCATTCTCAACATGTTGATCATGCTATATATGCTCTAAATTTGAAACATGAAAGGTTACATTAATTAATACACTAATTGCAATTAAATATGTTTAAAAGATCTTTAGAGTGGTCCTATTTACCTGATGGGGCCACATTATGTTCCTGATCTTCTCTAGCCTGATTATGCTCAACATGTTGATCATGCACTACATGCTCTAAAGTACCGGGATGCACACCATGACCTTCATCTACAGGTTGTGCTTCACCCTCACCAGGCTGCATTCCAATGGCATGTGCAGTATTATCATTGCTTGAATGTTTAAAACAAATAGGAATGTAATTACTTTATGGTGGAAATTAATATTGAATAGATTTCACAAGTATTCAATTTTAAATAAAATTTATTGATTTTATTTACCTGCATGTCGGATGTAGTGGAAGGTTGTTTTTTCCCATTCAAGACTCTTAGGCATTCAACCATGGCTCCATAGCCTTCCTGGAAGGAAATCTTATGGTCATCTTCAATGGGAACTCTGTTGAATTCAGAGCCCTACATTTTTGCATAAGATCATGAATTTTGCTTCAATGGTGTGATAAAACGAAATTGTTTTCAATTTATTATTTGGATACTATATTTCATTTATTGATACTTACAATTCGTGTGGCTAATTTTGTATAACCACCAGAGCCAAGTTTGATTTTCCCGTAGTTTTCTAGTCTTTCCTTTGTTGTCTTCGATGTGTCGGGAAGCCTATGAAAAGTTTGAAATATGTTAGATTATGTAAAAAGAAAGAGTAATCAATATATAATTACATTGTTGATAGTATCACATACCTTCCTTGGCCCGGTCTTGTCTTTCCTTTTTTCTTTTCAACCTTCTCCTTTCCATCTGACACCAGGTCCTTCCACTCCCTCTCTGGAATTATGGGGGAATGCTTGTACTTTTTTTTCTTCTCTAAATGTGACCTAAATTGGTCCCTCACATACTTTAGATAGGTACCAATTTTCTTAAGGACCTTGGTTCAGTTGAATATTTTATCACCGAACAACACAACTAAACAGTTAATGAGCTCATCTTTTAAATCTTAATTTTGGGAATTCGACCGTGTACGTATGGTGAGCCTGAAGAGCTGCAATGTAATATCAGTTAGATGTTTATAAAAAACATCATTTCCTACAAAATGATCATGGGATCAATAGTCTAAAAAGAGCGATCAATAAGTAAATTTCAATTAGATTATATATAATAATAATTAAAACATTTTAAAGTACCTGGGACCTTCTCTATCTTTATAGGAATGACATCCTCGATCACCACAAATGTGACTGGCAATGTTCCCGTACTAGTAATACGAGAACATCTAGGAAATGTTGCTAAAACATCACCAGTACTAGTGGCCTCTACATCCCGAGGTAAATCTCCTAATGTATGTTATGGAATGTGTTCGCTACTAGAGGGAGCATTAACGGATGCCTGCATGGTATGTGTTGCCGACATTTCAGACAAAAATATAGGCATGGATGATGGGGTCAGATGATGTGATGTATGTGCAGGAAGATCAGGATGGACACTTGTACCAACCCCTACTCCTCGGGTAGCACTTGCAGTACCCTGATCATGGCTAGGAGCATCATGAAGAGGCAAATAATCCTTTAAAAATAACACATATTTTAGTTCATTACATAAAAGAGTACAAAATATAAAACCATGAATGAACTTATGTTATAATTAAAGACCTTATGACAACTTACTTGCAAGTTTTGTGATCTCTCGGTTAATATTTTAACCCTCTCTCTTATCTCATATGTTTGAGGCACTATGAATATCAACTTAACGATTTCTTCATTGTATTTTTTTTGGATCTTCCTTATCTTATCGAGAGGGTTTGTTGAATAAGCGCTGTCATCATCACAAAATATTGAATGCACCTCACTATGGATGCTCTCGTCTACTACTGGTGCATTTCCATGATCACTCGACTGCAACAAGAATATTAAAAACATTATCAAAATTAACCAGAATAAACTTATGAAAAAAAAATAATAAAATATTTTGCTCATATCTAATTTGTACAATTACAATGAGGTAAACCTGTTAGGTAGAAGCGTCTGAAGATATATTGTGATCTGTGCTCTAGGCTAGAGCCTTCTCCATACGATCAATGTCCTGCAGTGATGAAAATTTAATATATAAAAAATTACCAAAATGAAACCAATAGACTTACAAAAGAAAACATAAGAATAAAATGGTATATTGGAGTCATTAATTGGAGGTTGGGTAAAATGGTACATAGTATGTACCACCCCCATAGTAACTGTGTTTGTAACTAAGTGATTCAAATTGTAATCAATTAGCAACTCTTCCCCTGTAGTTATTGATCTTATCGCACATACGAATACACAGTTTCCCTAACACGCCTCAAATATGCAATTGGGTTGCTTATTTGTTGACCCAGGTCATGTACTGTTTATAAACCCTACAATATTCCCTAATGCTTTTGGCCTTCCATCAATGTACATAGCCACTCCTTTATTTTGGCCTCAAATATGCAATTGGGTTGCTTATTTGTTGACCCAGGTCATGTACTGTTTATAAACCCTACAATATTCCCTGATGCTTTTGGCCTTCCATCAACCTGTTTACTGTAAAAAAAACCAACACCTTGCATATGTTTGTGGTGGAGGTATTAAAGAAGAATTGTATGCCTCTATTTCCATTCATTAGATCTACCTTAGCCTAGCATATACATGGGCTAAGTCTATAATTGCTTCAAACTCATGCGATGAAGGCTATGTGTGATGAAATCCTAGACCTCAGCCAAGATGTGGGTAGATTATGGGAGTTTTGCCAAGACCTAAGACTGGTGGATAAAAATGTAAAAGACTAAGTTATTTTATTTTTTTTGTCTTATCTTATACCATTTTACAAGAATGTCATGTGTCCTTGGGGAGTTATGCTCAATGTAGCATGCCATTTGATTAAAGATATGATAATTCTCCTTTAGGACCTCTTAAATGTACCAATTGCACACTTAAGGAGACAAAGATAAATATAAGGAAGAAAATATAGAGAGAGAGACAGGGAGATAATGACAAACATAAAAATATAAAGGGAGACAAATCACCGATCGTGAGGCAATTCGCACTAGGACCATGGTTGTGGGTTCAAAGTATTCAAGATGCCTCCAAGAGTGATTCCTGGTAGGCGTGGTGGTGCTAGAGGTGTCAGAGGTGGCAGAAATGCTGGTGGAAGAGATCCATTGGCTGTCGAGGGTTTTAGAGCCCTCCAGAGACAAATCGATGCATTGCAGGAACAAATGAGAAGAGGGTTAGACCTGGGAAGGAGAGGAGAAAGAAAGGATGAAGAAGAGGTGGAAGATACAGATGTAGAAGAGGAAGAAGAAGCTATTGATCAAGATCAAATGTGGCTGATTAGGGCCATTTCAAAGATCAGAAAAAGACCTAGAATAGAAGTCCCCAGTTATTCTGGAATTTTGAACCCAGAAGAGTTGATTGATTGGATCAACGAGCTAGAAGAATATTTCGAGTATGAAGAAGTAGAGGACCCAGATCGGGTTAAGTTCGCAAAAATGAAGCTAAAGTGTCGTGCCAATATTTTGTGGAAAGAGGTCCAGTTGGAGAGAAATCGAAGAGGAAAAGGAAAGATTAGCATTTGGGATCGCATGGTGGAGAAACTGAAGAAGCAATTCATACCAGTAGATTATGAGTTAGATCTGCTGAAGAAATTGCAAGGGTTGAAGCAAGGAAGTAGATCTGTGAAAGAATACACAGAAGCTTTTCACAAGATGATCATCAGAACAGGCCATGCAGAGCCCAACAAGGAGAAGGTAGCCCATTACCTTAATGGGTTACGACCGAGCATTCAGGAGGAGCTAAGCATGGTCAAAATGACCACCATTGAGGATGCATACCAGTTTTCCCTGAAAGTTGAGGGGAAACTAAACAAAAGATTTGACAGCAAGCAAAAGGGCCAAGGAGGTCAAAGCGGAAGGGGTAGTGGAAGATATTTTGGGAGCCAAAATGAGGATGAAAGGAAAAATGAAGATGTGGGTACCAGTCAAAGCCAGAGGAATGATAACTTCTACCGCCCTCGTGATCAAAACAGTGGTGATCAATGAGGTAGAGGACAAGGAAGATCTGGGGCAGGGCCTGGAAGAGGTGGTTTCAAAGGAACTTGTTTCCATTGTGGTCAAGAAGGGAATCAAGCCTGCAATGTCCACAACACCAAGGAAGGACAGAAAGAAGGCTAGAAGGTCATGGAAGGGTTGCACATGTAGATGAGGAGGTGCAGTGTGAGCATTCAAATGATACAGAAAGGGGAGAAGCCCTAGTCATTAGAAGAGCCCTGGTGACTTAAGAGAAGGAGCCAAAACAAAGGAAGAATCTGTCCTGCACAAGGTGTAAGTGTGAAGAAAAATGTTGTGAGGTCATTATTGACAGTGGGAGCACTGATAATTTGGTGTCAAAAGAGATGGTTATGAAGTTGAAGCTGAAAAGGGAAAGGCATCCACATCCATATCAGATTCCCTGGTTGTAGAAAGACCACAAATTTCTGGTCAATGAGCAGTTCCTGGTGAAGTTCAAGATCAAAATCTATCATGATGAGGTAGTTTGTGATATCATCCCCATGGATGCATGTCACATGTTGTTGGGGAGGCCATGGCAGTTTCATAGGCATGTTGTACATGATGGCCATGCAAACACTTATTCCCTAACAAAGGATGGAGTCCATCATAAGTTGAAACCCTAGAAGAAGGACGAAGAAAAGGTATTCAGTAGTGAAAGAATTTGTTTTATTGATGGAAAGAAATTTTTAGAAGGCATGAAGCATGAACGTATGTGTTATGCATTGATTCCAAGAATGGACAACGAAGATAGTGAGAAGGTGCCAATAGAAGTTTCAGGACTATTGGATGAGTTTTAGGAGATTATTTCTAATAATGTACCTGAGGGTTTACAACCGATGAGGAAGACCAATCATCAGATTGACTTGATCCCTGGAGCCAGTTTGCCAAATAAGGCAGCTCATATAATGACTCCTACAGAAAATGAGGAGTTGAACATTAAAGTTCAAGATTTGTTGAGAAAGGGTTTGATTCAAGAGAGTCTAAGCCCATGTGTAGTACTTGCAGTACTAGCACCAAAGAAGGATGGGGAGTGGAGAATGTGTACAGACTCCAAAGCTATAAATAAGATAACAATCAAGTACATATTTCCCTTTCCAAAGATGGATGACCTGATGGACAGTTTGAGTGGAGCACAATACTTCACGAAGATTGATCTGAAGAGTGGATATCACCAGATCTGGATTCGAGAGGGTGATGAATGGAAGACTACCTTCAAGACCAAGGAGGGCCTGTATGAGTGGTTAGTCATGCCTTTTGGGCTAACCAATACACTAAGCACATTCATGCGGCTCATGAACAAGGTACTAGAGTTTCTAGGGAATTTTGTCATTGTGTAGTTAGATGATATTTTAATATTTAGTAAGTCCCTAGGTGAGCATTTGATGCATATTCGTAGAGTCTTTGAAAAGTTGAAAGAAGAGAAATTGTTGATTAATCTAAAGAAGTGTAGTTTTGTGAAGAAAGAATTAGTGTATTTGGGGTTTGTTGACTCAGCAGAAGGTCTCAAGATGGACCCAGAGAAGGTGAAGGCTATTCTAGAATGGCCGACCCCAAGAACTACTACTGAGGTGAGATCTTTCGACGGTTTGGCCAATTTTTACAAGAAGTTCATTAGAAACTTCAGTAGTATTTGTGTACCCCTCATTGAAACAACGAGAGGGGACAAAAAATAGTTCAAGTGGAGCACCGGAGCAGTGAAGAGTTTTGATTTGTTGAAGCAGAAGGTGACAGAGCAACTAGTTTTAGCCCTCTCAGATTTCAATAAGGTGTTTCAGGTGGATTGTAATGCCAGTGGTTATGCCATTGGAGCAGTGATGAGCCAAGAAGGTAAGCTCATTGCCTATTTTAGTGAAAAGTTAAATGATGCAAAGAGAAAGTACTCTGTGTATGATCAAGAATTTTATGCAATAGTTCAAGCATTAAAGAAATCGAAACATTATATGTTGCCAAAGGAATTGTTTTGTTTACTGATCATCAAGCATTAGAGTATCTAAGTAGTCAGGGAAAGTTAAATCAGAGGCATATGAAATGGGTAGAATTTATGTAGAGTTATACCTTTGTTTTAAAGCATAGGAGTGGCAAGTCAAATAGGGTTGCAGATGCCTTAAGTAGGAGGCAAACATTGTTAACAGAGATGCAAATTGAAGTGGTTGGGTTCAATTAACTCAAGACAATGTATCCTGAAGATCTTGATTTTGCAAAGGCTTGGAAAGCTTGCAAGGAGCCTGTTAAAATTGATAGGACGAAGTGGCTGGATTTCATAATCTAGGATGGCATGTTGTTTAAGGGAAGCCAATTGTGTATTCCAAGGTGTTCCATGAGGGAGAACCTCATAAAGGAGAAGCACAGTGGAGGAATGGCAGGACATTTTGGTCGGGATAAGACCATTGCCATTATCAGTGAGCATTATTATTGGCCTCAATTATCACAAGATGTGAAGAAGTTTGTGCAGAGTTGTAGGGTATGTCAGATGGCTAAAGGAGTGAGCCAAAATACTGGGTTGTATCAGCCCTTACCTGTACCAGAGAGGCCATGGGAGGATATAAGTATGGAATTTTGTTCTTGGTTTGCCAAGGACATAGAGGGAATGATTCAGTATTTGTGGTAGTTGATAGGTTTTCAAAGATGGCACATTTCATCCCATGCCAGAAGACCCATGAGGACCTTGTGGAAAAAGTTGAAGACAGAGTTGAAGTTCAGTTCTGCACACCATCCACAAACTAATGGGTAGACTGAGGTTGTGAATAGAAGTCTGGGTAACCTACTGAGATGCTTGGTAGAAGATAAACCCAAGGGATGGGACTTGATCTTGCCCCAGGTAGAATTTTCTTACAATAATTCTGCCAATAGAAGCACTGGGAGATCACCATTCTAGATTGTGTATGGAGGCAGTCCCAGGACTGCTCCAGAATTGAGGAAGATGGTCCAAGAGAAGAAGACAAGTGCTGAAGCTGAAGACTTTGCAGAGCACATCAAGAATATACATGAGAAGGTCAGAGAACATATTAACAAGATGAATATGTAGTATAAGGCTAAGGCAGATCAGAAGAGGAGATATAAGGAGTTTCAAATTGGTGATGAAGTGATGGTCCACTTGAGGAAATAAAGGTTTCCATGGAGAACCTATAACAAATTGAAGATGAAAAAGTTTGGTCCCTGTAAAATTGTGAAGAGGCATGAATCAGGGAATGTATATGAGGTAGAGTTGCCAGATGGAGTCAACATTTCCCCTGTGTTCAATATTTCAGCTTTGACAAAGTATCATGAAGGTGGTATAGAGGAAGTACCAACAATAGAATAGTGTGGAATTCCAGCACCTACTTCAGAGAAGGAGCAGATTCAAGAAATCCTGGATAGCCGTGTGGGAAGGAGTACCATAAACAAGTAATATGAAGAATATTTGGTGAAGTGGAGAGGAAGGCCTATGGAAGATTCATCCTAGTTGTCTAAGGCAGAGGCTGACCATTTGGGTTTTCCTTAATCATCTAAGACATGACGGGGTCACTTCTCAAATTACCCTAGGTGTCTGATGTAGGAGCATCCAGTGGTGTGAGGGCAATCTTGCATCACCCAAAAAGATGATTTCCATTTTTGTTCCTGATGTTTTCTTTTTGTAGATGTTTTTGCATTTTTGGATACCCTTTTCATCAAATAAGGGTTTCCAACTTTCAGAACTACTTTTTTGCTTTTTCTACTCAACTACTATTTTTAGCAAGTTTGAATTTGAAGTTGTGGGAAGACAAAAATTTATGGGAAGGTTCAGGATGGAAAAATACACTGTCTAGTGAAAGAATCAGGTCAAGATCATTCACGATTTGAAAGTTATTCAAGTTCCAGTTTCTACTTTTTGCCCTGAAAAACCTTCCGAGCTCAGTTTGAGGCACTAAAAGATCCTGGATTGGCCCAAAAATTTGTGGATAAACCGAAGTAGATGTCGTAGGCCCTACTTTGTGGAAAATTGTCTTCTCGAGAGCTTTCCGAAAAGGTATTATCATTGAAGATCCAACGGTCAGATTAAAAGTTATGACTTCCGGAAGTTGGTACATATTTTAGAAATGTGCTAATTTTTACTGTGCATTTAAACATGAATTTTAAATTGTAATTTTGGTGCCAAACCACCAAAACTCATATCTTGAATGTTGTTTTTGCTTCCAAACCAAAAAGGGTCTATTTATGGGCTAGTTTCTAATTTTTGGGTAACTTTTTGGGGAAGAAGTTCGCATGCTGTGAAAAGGAGAATCTGGGTAATTTTTGTAAGTCTGTAATTGCATGTATCTCAGAGCTTGAGGATTTTAGATCCTCTGCATGTAAGAGTTCAATATTTTTGAATAAAATATTATCTGTGAGTGTTATTTTGTGTCTCGGGTTTGCTCCCTCGTCAGTTATGTGTTGGCATTAATTGTCGTTGGGTTTCCCTTTCAAAAAATTTAATTTATTAGGCTTGTATGTGTAAAATAGGGCTTATTAAAGCATAAGTAAGTCCATTTTAATTGAGAGGCCCAAACAAAATGTGAAAATATAAAGGAGTACATTTTTCTACACTATAAAGCCTAATTGATATAATCAAGAGATGGTAAAATATTTTAGTAGAATGTACAATGTAACCTTGAGTATATAGGCAAGGTAGTGAAGTTGGAAAAGTTGAGTACAATGACCAACTACCCTTCCAATTATGGAACACTTGTTAACTCACATGAAAAGTGTTCTTGTGAGTATCAAGTGACCATGTAAGAGGTGTCTCACAAAGTGAGGAAACATGTCTCAACCACATGAGGTGAGACAAAATTCTAAATAGCCTAAGTAAACTTAATAAAATATTATAGGTCAAAGTAGAATTTGATTACAACTAACTAGTTATCTAATGACACTATTTACACTAACACTAGTCAATGAGCCTTAGAATTTTTTATTGGAAAAAAGTAGTGGAGATAGTATTATGCATCTTTAATCAATAAAATTAGTGCAAAACATCACTCTAAAAGAATATTCAAGTGATCATAATATTTATTTGGCTCATTTAAATGTGTTTGATTGTCAATACTATATATATTCTAGTTTAGAAGAAAATTTTTGATTAAAAATATCAAATTTGTATCTTGTTGGATATTCTAATGTTGCTAAATGATATAAACTTTGTAATCCTATCACAAATAAATTGATTGTTATAAAAGATGTGGTTGTAGATGAAGGATTGTGGTAGTGGCAAGAAAGTGTATAATAAAAGTATTAATAATTATGGTTCCATAGAAATGGTTTAATGTTCCTCCTCTGCCCAGACTTAAGTGCACTTTCAATCTATAGTAGTAGTGCAAATTCAACTTTTCCAAGCTTAAGTTCATCGATTTCTCTTGATAACACAAATCCAAGTTTTCTTATTCCTCGAAGCATTCTTCATCCAATCCCAGTGCAAGTTTAGTATCAAGTCCAAGTTCTTCAAGAAAGTTAATAATCTTAATTGAAATTTATGAGAGAATTATCAATGTGAACAAAGCTATTAATTTTACTTTACTTAGTCATGTTAATGTTTAACCATATGTGTATGAAGAAGAATGAGAATGTAACTAGAAAATATAGTTTGATGTTATGAATGAAGAAATGGATCCAATTATCAAAAATATTGTATAAAAATTAGTTCATCTTTTGAAAGGTAAACATGGGTTGATGTCAAATATATTTATATGGTAAAATATCATGTTGATAGTCCATGAAATTACACAATATAAGATTAGTTTCCGAGAGATTTGCACAAACACTTCGTGAAAATTATTTAGAAACCTTCACGTCAGCTACATAATTTGATACCATAAATATTATCTTGTCAATTATTGCAAAATGCAAGTGGATTGCATGTCAAATAGCATGAAATCGACACTTTTAATGGTTAAATAGGTGTGAAGGTCTATGTGGAGCAACCAACAGCCTATGAAACTCTAGGTTAAGAAATTAGTTTACAAGTCGAAAAAAATCTTTAAGTTGAAGTAGGCCTCTCATGCGTGGTATGCAAGTATTGGTAGATGTTTATAAAATTAGGGATTCAACAAAAGTTATTTAAATCCAACCATGTATGACAAATATGTTGATAGCGAAATTATTATTGTTTATCTTTATGTTGATGATCTTATTTATATAAGTAATAGTAAAATTCTAATAGAAAAAAAATTAAAAAAATGAAATATAAATTTGAAATGTCATATCTAGGATCAATGCATTTCTTTATTGATGTGGAAGTGCAGTAGCAATCAAAATATATATTCATTTCTCAAATGCAACGTGTAGTAGATTTATTAGAGAAGTTTAGAATAAAGACATGAATAATAGTTTCAACTCATTTAGCACTTGGTGAGAAATTGGTTATGAAATATGCAAGTTCCAAGATAAATGTTATTTTATATAAAAATTTGGTTGGGAGCCTCATGTATCTCACAATAACTAGATCCAATATAATGTATGTAATGACTTTAATCTTTTAGTGCATGCAAGATCTACATGAGTCTCATTAACATGCTTCAAAAAATAGTATTAGATTATATAGGTGCTACACAAATTTTGGAATAAATTAATTTTAATAAAAAATGTCAAGTTGGAGATTTTATCACTTACATCTAGAATTGTATCTTGGAGTAGTAAGAACAAAGAAAATATTGACTATCTCATTATGTTAATTACTATATATTGCTACCACATCCACAGTTGTCAAGCCATATTGATTAGACTATGATAAGACTATGATAAGACTAGCTCTCACGGGTAGATAGGATGGTCGTAGATTGGTTTCTACTGGATTTACTTCAATATGAATGAACCACCGTAGTGCCTGCTAATAATTTCCATTGATTTATTTTAAAAAAAACAGTTTTGAAGGAGAGCTGATGGTGAGAACAGAACCCGAGGAAATATTATTGGCCCAACAAATTATAAGAAATTTTGAATCCCTGCCGAAGCCACATTCTTATCTTGCACCTTTGCAAACGTAGTACAGGTGATGATTACTAGGTGATGATTATTTATTATATTTTATTTATTTGTAGTCTTGTTCATTTGAAAATAATATCTTCTATAAGATTTGATTGATAGAGCATTTATAAAAGCACCATAATGAAATCATTAGAGTATTTATTATAGCACATCACCTAGCATCTTTTAGGAATCGAACTTAGAAGAATATGAATCTTGCATCAAACCATTCTCGCAACTACTAAGATCACTTCTCCTCTATAGATTAATTGAATTTTTAAGTCAATAATAGAAAACAAACATTATAAATATTGTAAAATAGATATTTGACATCTAAACAAAAAAAACATCATTAAAATCAAAATCAAATACCATATTTTTATTTTATTTTATTTACACATTTAAATTCTACATTAATTTATAATTATCATTATCATTAAATTACCTTTATTATCTAATTAATATGAAAACAGATATTTAATATATCATCTATATAAAAATATATTGTACCATATTAAAAAATTATATACATTTCTTTAATTGACTAAATATTTTATATTAACCCTTCCAATAGTTTTAAAATTTAGTAAACTAAAAGGTAATTTTAGTAGACTTAAAAGAGGGGAGAAATTGGAAGGATGGTGAATGTTATTGGATTGATTATTAATAAAATATATTATAAAATATGTTTGTGATTGGAGATTACATTTGGTTTTTGGGAAAGGTAAAAGAATCTCAAAATCATCAATAATATCTTTCAAAATCAAGTGAGAAACAAAAGGTTGATTGTTTAAGAGCAAACTTTTAAAATGGAAGAAACTAAGACTAAAGGTGAGGAATTAATTGAAACTTTGAACTAGAAGATTATGAAGAAAAAATATTTAATTTTTAAAAATGACTAGAATATAATATTTTAAAGCTATTTAAAATATAATATATATTTTTTTTAATATATACATTTTCATCCTTTATATATAGAGAGAGATAGTAAATACAACCACAATCTATCATATAAATCAATTAATAAAATATATAATTATAAAATATGTTCAACGATTGAAAAATACATTTACCTATTAGAAAAGGTATAATAATCTCAAAAAATCATCAACAAGATCCTTTAAAATCAATTAAAAAAATAAGAAATAATTTTTTAGTACTAAAAATTATAATAGTTTTTTCATACATCATTAGAAAATATCTAAAAATGAGTATCAGCTGAAGATTTATAATTCTATTAAATTTAGATATAATTGTAACAGTGAAAATTGTATATTTATACATTTTCTTCTTGTATTTTTTATTATTATTTATATTATTTAAAATATAAAAAAATTACTTATATACAAATTTAGTTTATATCTAAATTATTATTATTAATTTTTAAAAATGTATTCCTCATGTTTTAGATTTTTAAGTATTATGTGAAATAAAGTTTACAAGTGCAAACCTTTACTTAATTATAGATTTAATATCCTCTTTTTAACATTCAAAATTTAAATATACTTATTTTTTATTATTTCACTAGTTATTATAGTTGATTTAATGAATATTCTATAAATTTATAATATTAGTTGTTATATTTAAAGAATTTCTTTATTTATTTGAAAAGGATGGCAATAATCACCAAAAAAAAACATATTAGGGTTTGATTGAAAATGTATTTATGAGACCACCATAACATAAGTATTAAGAGTATTTATTATAGAACATCATTCTAGGTCCATTAGTGGTATACCTTTGAAGAATAAAACTAATGTAAAGTAGTTATAACAAATTGTTGTGTAATAGTGGAAAAATTCACAGCCAACAATTCACCATGGCCGAAAATTCACCGAAAGTAATATTTTTAATAAAATCAAAGTTTTTGAAAGACTTGACTGCGAATTTTCAACCACGGTGAATTATTGATGAATTATTGACGGTGAATTTTCCATTAATCATTGCTGATGATGAATTTGTCGATAATCCTCACCTAGTAATCATCACCTGCACTACGTTTTCAAAGATGCCAGATAAGAACATGGCTATCAAGGTTAAATGAGCCCAACACTTCGGCAGGGATTCAAAATGTCTTATAATTTGTTGGACCAATAATATTTCCTCAAGTTCTATTCTCACCATCAGCTCTTGTGAAGGAAAAAGGCAGAGGAATTTTCACAGAAAATAATTAAAGCTTAAAAAAATATCTTTAACACAGAGTTGTTGCTCATTAATTTCTGTATGCTCACATTCGCCTTATCTTTCAAAGTAAAAATCCATATACCAATATAGGTAAAATTTAAAAGTCACGTGAAAAACATTCACGGAAGGGAGGGCACAAAATAAAATTTATTACAAATTACCTAACTAACTTTTCCTGAACAAAACGTATTAAATAACGTGTCCTTTACTTTAATATTAAAACTTAAATATCAATTTTTCGTATTACGAAATATCCTTTGGCGGCTGGTGGTGTAGATGAGGCATGATACTGCAGGGGTCTTTGGACGGTGGCAGGTAGGAGGACAGCAGTTGGGTTTACATTCCAACACTCCCCCTTAAACATAACTACACTGTCCACCATGCCCAATTTGTTTCTTTGAAAAATGAAATTATCTCTTCCCAGTGCCTTTGTGAAAATATCTGCACTTTTCTCTTCTGATCTGCAAAACTCTATAAATATGACACCATTGTTAATTAATTCCCTAATAAAGTGATACCTGGTATCAATGTGCTTGCTTCTCTTATGGAAGACTGGATTTTTTGAGAGAGCTATGGCTAAATTGTTATCACAATAAATTTTTGTTGCCTCCATTTGTTCATTTTGCAATTCTTTGAAAATTCTTCTCATCAAGACTGCCTGGCATGCTACACTTGTGGCTGCCACATATTCTGCTTCAGTTGATGAAAGATAGACTATAGGCTGCTTCTTTGAAGAACATGAGACAACTCCAATCCCAAAATAAAATACATAACCAGACGTGCTTTAATCTTGATTTATTCTAATGAAATATGATTTTAATTTTAATACTTAAAGAATCATCTCTTATTTTTTCACTTGCTTATAAAAGATCTTGTTGATGATTTTAAGATTCTTATACCATTGCTGAAAATACAAATGTTTTTCTAATCTTTTGAACATATTTTATAGCACACTTTATTAAAGTCAATCATACATATTTTGCATCCACCATCCTTTCCATTTCTGTCCTCTTTTAAGTCTACTATTTTTTTATTTTATTTTTAGTTTGTTACATCTACTTTAGTTTAATAAATCTAATAGTGTACAAAGGATATTATATTAGTTTAATGATGATTAGGTTAGTTTAAATGATGATTATGTTAGTTTAATGATGATTAGGTGAGTTGACTTTTAGGACTTTGATATTTGATTTATTTGAATTAGAAAATGATGGAATATGATTTAGGATTTGATTTAAATGGATGTTTGATTTATTAAAAGGCTGATGATAATGTTTGCTTTATTTTAAATAAATGACCTTAGGAAATGTAGATTAATGAAATTACATGCTAAGTGAATGAAGGTGAACCTGATTAATTGATGAATGGAGCTAATGTGAAATCTAGTTCAGTTGATGAGTGAACCTGATTAATGGAGAATGTTAATTTTGCATGTCTACATTTAGCCCCTGTTTGAAACAATGTACTTGTTGCATTGGTTCAAAGAATAAACTTTCCGCGATCAAAATATTTCTAATTTTTTGGATTCCCTAGCGGAAAGTACACTGGTACATTGCCCCCTTGAGAGATCAAGTGAAAAGATTGGATTTGAGGGACGATCTCACGATAAAGAGGTTCAAAATGGATGGTTATGGATGATGATGTAAATAAGATGATTTTAAGATGCTTAGAATAACAAATCTATATTATCCTAAACAACTTAAATGATGATATGATGTGATGATGGATGAGATTGATGATGTGATATGTTGTAATTATGCAATGGATGATTTATGAGATGCTTAGACTAACAGATCTATATTATGATGATGATACATGTGAGATGATATGCAGAATTCTGATGATTTATGGATGCAAGATGAATGCATAATGGATGCATGATGGATGTATTGGTGATGATGATTAACTATTCATGCTGTGATGTTAGTGCAGAAAATGAAGAAATTAGATGATGACAAGAGGATCCAACAATCCAACATTATGAGAGATGATGATGAGAAATGACGATGAGAAATGACGATGAGAAATCATGATGAGAAATGATGATGAGAGATGGATGATTTGCTTATCAAGGATTGGGATTTTAAAAGTACAAAGGACCAGGAAGGTGTTGTACTTAGTGTGATGGACTTTGACTCGACAAATAGATAGGAGTATTCTTGTTCACACCTGACATACAGAAACCTTGCTAGGATGCACTTTAGAAGTTTTAAACAACTCAGACCAAAACATGGAAAGGTATAACCAATCAATGCAATAGTCAACAAGCCATCCAAAACTTCCTCCATACATACCTAACAGAGCAAGTATTTGCCAAGTTATTTTACAAGAATTTCCAACAAGCACAGCAAACAAAAGAATAATGATCATTGCCCCATTCCTATCTCTCTAAATCCTTCATTCGGATATCATCGAGAGGTCCTTGGACTGAGCACAATAAGATAAGTCAAAATAAAAAGACCAAGTATGCAAACAAGCTGATGTTCTTCATAACTTTAGCCAAAGGGATGAGTTTTGATAGGATAAGAATCCAAGGTGATATCCAAAATGATGCCCATTATCGGAACAATATATCCTAGGACATGCATTGTAAAGGATGATGATGGTTTGATAAGTTGATTGATAGGCTATCGATATAAGGTCGATTGACAAGTTTGTAATTGATTAAGAGTTTGATTTTATTTTAAATGTTTGTTGTTCGCTTTTGATTTTTATGACTGAAGCTTGCTTTTGCTAACTGCTATGATTGTTTATGTTTGCATTGCCAAAGGATGAAGGTGATGATCAATTTATTATCGATGATTGATTATTTCAAGTGAAAGAGAAATAGGACTGAGGGATTTTTCAAATATTTGGATGTTTTTAACATTTTTGGAATGTTTTGAGCTATTTTTGGTGTTTTTGAGATTTTACAAATGTTTTTATTTTTCAATTTTCCAATGTTTTTGGGATTTTCTGAGATTTTGACCAAGAGACTAACCTAAAGACCTATCCTAGGCACCTCAGGGGTTGATTGATATATTAGACTTGCCTATGTTATACACGCAGAGACCACGTAGTTCGACTGACAACTTGACTGATTTATAGATGAAGATATACATGATGAAATGTCAGTTTATTATGACGGACTCCTATAGGACTGACCTAAATGTCTCGGGGGATGATCAAAGATCAACCTTGCCTATGTTCAAACTCAGAGATGACGTAGTTCGACAAGACGACCTTGTTTTTGGTTTTTTGAATAACTTTTTGACCTTTTTTTTTTTGATATGTTTTGAATGTTTTGGATTTTGAATTTTTTGATGTTTTGGATTTTCTGATGTTTTTGGATTTTCTAATTTTCATGTTTTTGGATTTTTGATGTTTTGATGTTTTTGGATTTTTCTGATTTTCTGATGTTTTGGTTTTTCTGATTTTGGGGACTTTAAGACAATACATGAATCTGATCCAATGAGAATGTGCCCCCAACGTGATGCAATAGACTACTCCGATAAAGGCAGGACAAACCGACCTTGAAATGGGCCGAGTAGCACTAGGAGGGATCATGATACGAACACAGGACCAAGCTATGGTGCGGATGTGAGTGGTGTGTGATGGATGGAGATCTGAATGCGATGGATGATAGAAGGGAAATGGATGGATGATGTAGATCAAGCCGTAAAGGTCTTGGTGGATGAAAAGTGCTTATTTACACAAGGCACCTGTTTGCTAGGTTTTCACCGAGGTACTTGCCCAAAGTGCCACCGAAGTGGTTTTCACTAGAGGACGCATTTTTGATCCTTTTTCTAATTTTTTTGGATTTCTTTCTTTTTTATTTTTTTGTTGTCACCAAGACACCTGTTTGCCAAGTTTTCGCCGAAGTAACCATTTTTTTTGGATTTTTTTTTCTATACCTTGGAAGAATTAGGCATAAAACTTTTTGAGATGGAAGCTATTCATTGGCTCCTGCAAAGGTTCCCCTTCAGGTGTTGATAACTTATATGCCCCTAATTTATAGCTTGTTGTGATGATCAAGACCATGAGACAACTCCAGTCCCAAAATTAAATACATAACCAGACGTGCTTTTTCTGTCATCTTTAATCTTGATTTATTCTAATGAAATATGATTTTAATTTTAATACTTAAAGAATCATCTCTTATTTTTTCACTTGCTTATAAAAGATCTTGTTGATGATTTTAAGATTCTTATACCATTGCCGAAAATACAAATGTTTTTCCAATCTTTTGAACATATTTTATAGCACACTTTATTAAAGTCAATCATACAACACTCCTACGTCAACCATCGTCGTTTAGATTTCTCCCCTCTTTTAGGTCTACTAAAAATATAGTAGTTAATCCTACATTGCTATTACATCCACCATCCTTTCCATTTCTGCCCTCTTTTAAGTCTACTAATTTTTTTAATTTTTTTTAGTTTGTTACATCTACTTTAGTTTAATAAATCTAATAGTGTACAAAGGATATTATATTTCCACATAGCACAAATGAGTAAATTGGACACAAATTTCAATTAAGATTGTAGGCATCCATTAAAATCTGCAAACACTAAACTTCATATAGGGGTCAATATTTCACAAATCTATCAAAATGCCTCTATGAAATACCTTGCAAATGCTTCAAAAATGCAACAAAGGATGAAAAACTAAAAGCATTATGTAAGCAACCACAAGTTACCTATTCCATAGTGGATTGGTGTCACATGTGCTAGTGACTCTTTCCCAATCCTTGATCAAAGCTCAAGATGATGTAAATGCAATGGAAATGATGAGCAAGATGAGTTCTCAAATTAAGAGAGTAACCTTGCATAAAAGTTGTGGATCCATGAATGAGAATGAAATCCTTTTTTTATAGATTTTCTTGATGATAGATTGGCCAAGATTTTGAATGTGGGACTAAAGATCCACTAATGAGGAGAGGCCATTTGTCAAATGATGATAGGCCAATGGTTGTGCAAGATTTGGGAAGAGTGCCAATAAGAGGGAGAATTTGAATTCAAATTTTGCAATAAATTTTGAGAGGGGGACAAGAAAAACCGCAATAAATGCAAGTGGGTGAGATTAGTATTGAATCATGCTTAGATTAAATAAATGATGATTATGTTAGTTTAATGATGATTAGGTGAGTTGACTTTTAGGACTTTGATATTTGATTTATTTGAATTACAAAATGATGGAATATGATTGAGGATTTGATTAAAATGGATGTTTGATTTATTAAAAGGCTGATGATAATGTTTGCTTGATTTTAAATAAATGACCTTAGGAAATGTAGATTAATGAAATTACCTGCTAAGTGAATGAAGGTGAACCTGATTAATTGATGAATGGAGCTAATGTGAAATCTAGTTCAGTTGATGAGTGAACCTGATTAATGCAGAATGTTAATTTTGCATGTCTACATTTAGCCCCTCTTTGAAGTAATGTACTTGTTGCATTGGTTCAAAGAATAAACTTGTCGTGATAAAAAAAAATTCTAATTTTTTTGGATGCCCCATCAGAAAGTACACTAGTACATTTCCCTCTCGAGAGATCAAGTGAAAAGATTCAATTTGAGGGTCGATCTCGTGATAAAGAGGTTCGAAAGGGATGGTTATGGATGATGATGCAAATGAGATGATTTTAAGATGCTTAGAATAAAAAATCTATATTATCCTAAACAACTTAAATGATGATATGATGCGATGATGGATGAGATTGATGATGTGATATGTTGTAATTATGCAATGGATGATTTATGAGATGCTTTAGACTAATGCATCTCATACTATGATGATGATACGAGATGATATGCAAGAATTTTGGATGATTTTATGGACATAAAGATGAATCTACAATGGACGCACATTTGGATGGATCATGATTAACTATTCATGCCATGATGTTAGTGGGGAAAATGAAGAAATTAGATGATGACAAGAGGATCCAACAAGCCAACATTATGAGAGATGATGATGAGAAAATGATGATGAGAAATGACAATGAGAAATGATGATGAGAAATGATGATGATAAATGGATGATTTGCTTATCAAGGATTGGGATTTTAAAAGGATCACTTACTTTATGTTTGATAACACGCCTAAGCACGATGCATCAAGGTATAAAGGACCAGGATGGCATTGTACTTAGTGTGATGGACTTTGACTCGACAAATAGATAGGAGTATTCTTGTTCACACGTGACGTACGAGAACCTTGCTAGGATGCACTTTAGAAGTTTTAATCACCTCGAACCAAAACATGGAAAGGTATAACCAATCAATGCAATAGTCAACAAGCCATCCAAAACATCCTCCATACATACCTAACAGAGCAAGCATTTGCCAAGTTATTTTTCAAGAATGTCCAACAAGCACAACAAACAAAAGAATAATTATCGTTGGCCCATTCCTATCTCTCTAAATCCTTCATTCGAATATCATCGAGAGGTCCTTGGACTAAGCGCAATAAGATAAGTCAAAATAAAAAGACCAAGTATGCAAACAAGCTGATGTTCTTCATACCTTTAGCCAAAGGGATGAGTTTTGATAGGATAAGAATCCATGGTGATATCCAAAATGATGCCCATTGTCGGAATGATATATCCTAGGACATGCATTGTAAATGATGATGATGGTTTGATAAGTTGATTGATAGGCTATCGATATAAGGTCAATTGACATGTTTGTAATTGATCAAGAGTTTGATTTTGTTTTAAATGTTTGTTGTTTGCTTTTGATTTTTATGACTGAAGCTTGCTTTTGCTATCTACTATGATTGTTTCTGTTTGCATTGCCAAAGGATGAAGGTGATGATCAATTTATTATGGATGATTGATTATTTCGAGTGAAAGCGAAATGGGATGGGTGGATTTTTCAAATATTTGGATGTTTTTGACATTTTTGGAATGTTTTGGGGCAGTTTTTGGTGTTTTTGAGATTTTACAAATGTTTTGATTTTTTAATTTTCCAATATTTTTGGGATTTTCTGAGATTTTGAGCAAGAGACTAACCTAAAGACCTATCCTAGGGAACTTAGGGGCTGATTGACAAATTAGCCTTGCCTACGTTATACACGTAGAGACCACATAGTTCGACTGACAACTTGATCGATTTATAGATGAAGATATACATGATGAAATGTTAGTTTATTATCACGGACTCCTATAGGACTGACCTAAATGTCTCGGGGGATGATCAAAGATCAACCTTGCCTACGTTCAAACTCAGAGATGATGTAGTTCGACAAGACGACCTTGTTTTTAGTTTTTTGAATAACTTTTTGACCTTTTTTTTTTGGATTTTATATGTTTTGAATGTTTTGACTTTTTAATTTTTTGATGTTTTTGGATTTTTTGATGTTTTTGGATTTTCTAATTTTCTGATGTTTTTCGATTTTTTGATGTTTTGATGTTTTTTGGATTTTCTAATTTTCTAGTGTTTTTGGTTTTTTCTGATTTTGGGGACTTTCAGACCATACACGAATCTGATTCGATGAGAATGTGCCCCTAGCGTGATGCAATAAACTACTCCGATAAAGGCAGGACAAACTAACCTTGAGAATGGGTTGAGTAGTACTAGGAGGGATCATGATACGAACACAGGACCAAGCTATGGTGCGGATGTGAGTGGATGTGTGATGGATGAAGATCTGAATGTGATGGATGATAGAAGCGAAACGGATGGATGATGCAGATCAAGTCGTAAAGGTCCTGGTGGATGAAAAGTGCTTATTTACACAAGGCACCTGTTTGCCAGGTTTTCACCGAGGTACTTGCCCAATGTGCCACCGAAGTGGTTTTCACTAGAGGATGATTTTTTTGATCCTTTTTATAATTTTTTTGGATTTCTTTCTTTTTTTATTTTTTGTTGTCACCAAGACACCTGTTTGCTAGGTTTTCATCAAAGTAACCATTTTTTTTGGACTTTTTCTAATTTTTTTGGATTTTTTTGTTCTATACCTTGGAAGAATTAGGCATAAAACTTTTTGAGATGGAAGCTATTCATTGGCTCCTACAAAGGTTCCCCTACGGGTGTTGATAACTGATATGCCCCTGATTTATAGCTTGTTGTGATGATGAAAGGCCCTAACCAATTGGGTTTGAACTTGCCTTTGCTGCTAGGATTTGGGACATTCTTCTGATTTTCTTTTAATACCAATTCTCTGACTTGGAAACTCTTGCTTTTGATCTTCTTATTGTAGCTTTGTTTGAGTCTATTTTGATAGACTTGCAGATGATTCAAAGCATCTATGTGTCTCTCATCTAGTAACTCCAGATCGTTTAATCTTGAAACCTGATATTCTTCATCAGTGATGAGCTTTTGCAGTGATATTCTAAGGGATGGGAGCTCGATCTCAATGGGGAGTACAGCTTCTGATTCATACACCAAGGAAAAGGGGGTGGCGCCAGTGGGTGTGGGGATGCTAGTTCGATAAGCACAGAGGGCGAGATTAAGCTGCAAGTCCCAGTCACGACCTATGTCATTGACTATTTTCTTGAGGATTTTGAGGATTGTTTTATTCATGGCTTCTGCTTGGCCATTACCTTGGGGATAGTACAGGGTGGAGAAGCAATGTTGGATTTTGAATTTCTTGCACAAGTCGCGAACCTCCTCATTCTTGAAGGGTGTCCCATTTTCTGAGATAATGGCTTGTGGGACACCATAATGACAGATGAGATAGTTCAAGATGAATTTT
>VDFB02357914.1:0-75475 GCA_007258455.2 Sequoia sempervirens
CTTTGAGATATATGATCATTCTAGGATTCACATGCACCTCAAAGTGGGAAAAAAATATAAATTTGAAATTAGTAATACCCATGTTGCCTCTCATTTAGTGTTATGTCTATTTTGGGAGAATATCTCAATACAATTATATATTGACAAACACTACAATCTTGTTTGAAGTTGGGCTCATTCCCTTAGCCTTCACATATCCCAATACACAAATTACATATATTTTTTATATCCTATCAATTTTTGCACATCTTTCCATACACCCTCCATTTGTTGCATCATGTATATCTAAGTACTCATTCTCCACCCATATCTTGTCACTTTGTTATACTGGGTCATTTTTGTGAATGTGGGGTCAACCTCATGATTATGAATTTGACCCCCAAATTCTAAAATTTAAATACAAAATTTATTGATTCTCACCCATCCTACTAGTCGTTGTGAGCCAATTAAACTCATGTTTATGTGATTTGACACTATGTGTTTGTATTTAATTTGCATTCATTTCACATCCTCTCACATTTGATCATCTTCTCTCATCCTAAAAGCATTTAAAGAGCAATCAATAGTCATACACTTTAGTTTGATGCACTAAAACAAATCTACATATTCATTCTAGGGCTTTGCCTATTGCTTATTGATCTTTTACACACTTTTCTATGAGCTGACCAAAGAGAACATGCCCCTTGTGACATACCAATAATCCTCTAGAGGCATGTCTAAATATCACCAATTTTTAAACTAAAGAAGAAAGCATAAACAACAAGGGCAAATTCAACAAATTATAGAGGAGTATATAATCACATAGATAAGATTTGTATGGCATAAGGATGAATTAGTGGACACGAAAGGGATCTTAAGGCACAAAGTTGACCCATATTAGAGCACAAGTCAAGCACAAAATTTGAGGTTACATATATAAAACAAGGCATTACTTTCCAAATTAATCATATGCAAAATCTACATCAAGGTCAATCAATCTTCAATTATCAAGCTAATTATCCCTATTTTTTGCATTTTATTGCTTAAAACAACATTTTATTTAGAATTACAATGACCCACATATCTATCACTTATCTAATTTAAGTTAATTTGATAGAGTTGTAAACATTTGATTTGATTAACTTACATTAAGCTTACAAAAATGTTTTTCCCTTTACAATTATAAAATAAAGAAAACTACAAATAATTATCATTAATAAATATTCATATCATATTTTGTAAGGTACAAGCTTTAATCTTTATAAATAATCCTTATTTTCATCATTACAATATTTTTTTCTATTTTCTATTTATAAATAGTTTAAAAATATTTTAATTTCATAAAATTAAGAACTTCCAATTTATAAAATATCAAGTTTATTAATTTTTATTTTTATTTAATTTTGATTGAAAGAATAAGTATTCAAAATTATTTTAACAAAAATTAAGATTAAAAACACAATAATTCCACTAAAATAATCTAAAATATTATCCAAAATCATCCCTTTAAAATGTAATAGACTTTACATTTAACACAACTTCATTATTAAAGAATGCTTTATTAATCTCGTAACGTCATTAAAATCTTTCGTTCATTCATTCAATTGTAAACAAGAAAGAATTAAGCATTAGAGCTTCATCCTCTTCACAAGAAGACAGCATTTTGCAAATCACTAATGGATATTTATTATTATTATTATTATAAATATAGCAAAGCTACTGGCTGCAGTTACAAGAAGACATGAACATAGAATCCCATCTCAACTACCATTTGGCCAACAGGAAACAAAGGAGAGCATTGAATAGAAGGGGATATTTCAATCTGAAAAAGTTATAATGTCATAATTTCATTCTATCTTCAAGAGCTGCTGACTACTCAAAGTCTATCCCTATCTCAATTCTTGCCTCCCTCTATATAAATCTTCGCATCTCTAGTCATAAAAGAACGCAAACAAACAAACGGAGAATTTTTTTGCTGATTTGGTCTCTCATTGTGACTTGCAGTTGCTATCATAAGAACACCTGTCTTCCATTTCGATGAAGCTAAGCATAGATGTGTTCATAGTGGGTAGTTTATAATCTTGAAAATAGACAAAATTTATAAAGAAAATCATTTGGGTGTTCTTGAATCCACTGTTTTAGATGTGGGTGTGAGTGGATGAGAAATGTGAGAAACGTGTCGTTAGCAATATTAAAGTAACAGGAAGATCCAGGTCAAACATTAAGTTTTTTGTGGGATTTTTTGTTTCCTGGGTAGACACTGGCTTGGGTATGGGCAATACAAATGTTAGAGAAGGTGGAGGACGAATAGGTGAGGAAGAAGCAGGTGGAGAACTCCATCATGGTGGGCCTGCGCATGGGCAGAGGGAAACGGGCAGACTCAGTCATGGTGGATCTGCTGAGTCGATGGGGCACTCCCCTCCAGACAGCCCTGGACGTTCTAGATCTCCTGTAATGTTTGCATCTCAGGTTTGGGAATTAAAACCCTTTTACTACTTTCACTTTAAAATTTGTGAAATTATGTAATCTTTGCATCCTTTCAAAATTTATTATTTGTGAAATTATGTAATCTTTGCATCCTTTCAAAATTTATTATTTGTGAAATTATGTAATCTTTGCATCCTTTCAAAATTTATTATGTTAAAGACAAGATCGCTTTTAATTCACTTTAGGCCAAAGTCAAGGCCTGTTGAGTGTTGAGTTTTTGAAATAAATTGCCCTGTCTGCGTTTTATGTTTTTATTGAATATTTTATGTATTAGGTTATGATTGCAAATATTTAAATTATTGACATAATAATAACATGCAGTGCTAAGTTTAAAGGAGATGTGTAATTTCAACTATGTCTTAGAATAATCTGAATACTAATCTGGAATGGGGTGTGTTAGTGCAGAGAGAGCTGAAGCATCGTGATCGGTCTGGGAAATAGGGAATAGAAGAACCGTAGGAAAGATACTTTCTACCGTCCATAGAGGAAACTGTATCCGAGTTTTTTTGGTTTCGTCTATTTAGATTCCACTTTTCTGTCCTCCGAAGAAGAAATTAAATCAAGAACTTGCAGTTTCTTTGTTTGCAAGGTGTCTTTGGGAGGTTCCTAAATAATTTCACTTCGTCGTTTGTGTTGATTTTTACTTTTGCAATTATGATTTTGTAAAGGGCAGAGTACCTTGTGTTGGTAGATTGTAGGTTTGATGATGCTTTTATGATACCAGTGTTTATTCTCATCTTTGAATTATAAATTCCTTGAATTCACTTTTTATACTCCATTACAATTAGGATTGATGACTTTACCCATTACAAATATGATAATTTCTATTGAGAAAAAAATTGGAATATTGTTTTCCTTCTGTGATAACTCAGGATTTATTGGAATGAGTCACAGATGGATTTTCTAGCTGTA
The DNA here is from genome assembly GCA_007258455.2 of Sequoia sempervirens. Taxonomy (NCBI): domain Eukaryota; kingdom Viridiplantae; phylum Streptophyta; class Pinopsida; order Cupressales; family Cupressaceae; genus Sequoia; species Sequoia sempervirens. Next base: position 3,379 of record VDFB02357914.1, read on the forward strand.
TAATATTCTGCCATGTTTCCAAGATTAACTATAATGCCTTTATTCTTGGACCCATCATCATTTTCAAGACGTTAACAAAGAGGGTTACTGTAAAATTGGATTATTTCACAAATGTCCTTTGACAAAAATCAGTGGGATTTGCTATTTGTCTGTGACCATTTAGGATTTTATTGACCGGATTCCAGACAGTGTTCCTATCTGTTTAATAATCTGATCTGTTTCTCAGATTAATCATAGTGCCTTTATTCTTGGGCTTTTTATTCTCAAGCTATGTTGCTGGTTCAGGTTCAGGTTCAGGTTTGGGGCAGTTTGTGGATTTTCTTTTTTTGCCGAGTTCAGAATGAAATGTACAAAATTAAATACAGAAATGAGAACACAGTTAATAATTCATAATTCAATGTCAACTGTCAATTCACAAATGTTGAAGATAAACCAAAATGGTTTATATTACTGTATCTACATATGAAATCAATACAGATTTATAATCACCATATTGCTCTTTATCAAAAGCATGAATCATCAGATGATTTGTCAGAACTACAAGCAACACCAACTTCTGTCCTTTTTGCTGCCAGTTAATTGAATTGGCTAAGTGGATAAAGGAGTATTTACTCCAGTTTTGCTCAATTAAAAAAGAACTTGCAACTTGTAGAGCTTCATGCAACATTTAGTATTATAGTTGCCAAAGGAATGCGAGAAAGTGAAAAAATAAAAAATATGTATTTGTGATAGAACTTTGATGGCAAGAGGCTGCATGTAAATAGATCCTTGGTCACCGAGGTAACTCCATATATGAGCATCTTTCTTGTACTTGTCTAGAAGAGCACTAAGGTTGTGACCCATCGATGCAATAGAACTTCCAAATTCACTGTCCTCTACATTTGGATGAAGGGTCAAGTGAATGCCCCCTTGTACCTTAACAAACTTCAAGGTTTTTGCAGGGTGACACCCTTCTAGGCAAAGAAAGTATATCTGTGCTATAATACTTAGTGGTCAAAGCAGATGTCAGGAGATGAGTGAGGTGCGCTCATCTTGTTCTACCATTCAACTATAATTTTTGCCTATGTTTGAAAAATATTACAAAGGGGTCTTGCTTTGTAGCTATTATTAATCCTCTATTTTTTTTCTGTGGAGTCAATGCCCTCATATATCTCTTCTGGACATGAATGATCCATATTAGTGAACCTGATCATACTCATGATGAGCTTAGTGAAACAAAACACATATTACACACAAACCCATTGATCCTTGCCTAGGATCAATTTTTTGCTCTTTTAGCTCACTTTGTATTAGATTGCCTCCATATGCCCCAAAGGTTTTGATTACAATGACGGTCAATGCCTTGTGCTCCTTAACATGTTGTCTTAAGACGTGTGTGAGGTGATTAAAGTCTTAGCAACCTAACATAACATTAAAAAAATTGAAACAAATAAAAAAAAATTCTTAGTTAAAACTTAAAATATCATCTACTTTATTTTTTAAATCACCTAATGTGGTGATTAAGAAAACTATAACACTTTTAAAAATATCAAGTTAAAAACCATCTACTTCATTTTTAATGTTTTGAAAAAACAAAGTTGATCCTATAAAAAGTAAATTAAATAATGTAGATTAAAATTTTAAAACTAAAGTAAGTTAAAAGATAAACCCTTAAAGCTTCATAAGATTACCTTTAATAGTTCTAACTTTAAGGAGGACACAAAGATGTTTTATGACATGATTACTCACAAACATTTGAATCTTATCAGCCTTAGTGTAAAATTGTTTCATTTCATTCAATCTCTGCATCAAGCTTTTGCATCATCAAGTTGAGTGAGGGGATGGCACATAGTGTCCAAAATATGTGTCTGTATCTCGTTTTAACCAACAATCCCACAGTTATACAATTTTTAGCATTGTTTGTTATGACATGGACCTCATTTTGAGGCCCTACAGCCTCAATTGACAATATGAGGATGTTGGCAACAAAGTTTGCATCCTTCACTTGCTGTTCACAATCGACTGACCTAAACACATTGCCTCTTTAGCACACACTACATTGAAATTATTTAGGAACCTATCTTTTTGATCTTTCCATCCATCAGAAATGACAGGCAACCTTGTTTTCATGCTTGAATCCCTAATAGGCTGCAATTTAGTATTTGTACACTTTTGTTACTTGGCCAAGAAGGGGAAACACACCTTTTCATAGTCAAAACTTATATACTTGGAGGTGCCTAAGTTATCCCTCACACCATTTGTCACTACTATGGTGATCTTACTTGGTTGAAAGGAAGTCCATTGGCACAAATATAATGTGTAATGTGCTCATCTATTCTTCTGTAGGAAAGTAAGGTGCTATCATCTTCTTTTGGAATACTCAACAATGGCCTTGTAGATGATTTGCAGGATTTCTTATTGGCCAAAGGATGAGACTTTGATTTAGATTTCTTGGTGCATTGTTTGCCTCTTCTTGCCTTTTAAGATAAGCAAGTATTGATCCTTTTGGCTAGCTATTTTTGTTTGGCTCATCACAAGCTTTTGTTTCTTGGCTGACAATCACCCATTTTTGGTATACAAATGGGCTCTCATCCAACTAGAGAAGTTCGTAACCTTTTTATGTTACTTGTCACAATGCCAAAGAAAACCCCAGCTCCAGCAAGCTGCTTAATCGCTGTCAAGTGTCCCCAAAGTGGTTGAAATTGGTTGAATTTGAAAGCCCTAGCCAACCCATGGCACATAGAGCTAGAGTTCGCAATCCATTCTAGACTAACACCTGTATCTATGTGCTTTAGAATAAAAAATGTTAGTAAAAGATACAATAACATAACATCAGGCAACCATTACTTGTTAAAGAAATGAACAACAGATTAAAATTAAAAACAAAATAAACTGTTTAAAAAGAAAAATTCTTGTGGAGTTTGGAAATACAAAACACAAAAAATCCTTATGTTGAATAAAGAACCTCCTTGATGTAAGCTACACAATCTTACTAGCACATATCTCAAACTCCTTGAGACATAAGAAGAGTGAGGGCATGGTGTTTGAACACAGAAAACTTGCGTGAAATGTTGTTTTGGGTGAGTAAAGAGTAAGAGATAAGAATGTATTTATACTTTTGTTTTGTGTCTTGTTAGCGACTTAGAAGTCATTTTTTAAGGTTTGTTAAATTTCTTTTTTGGTTGTTCTCAAAATCATTTTTTTGTGGTAACTTAGTGGGTTCTCCCCAATTTCTCCGAAAGTTCACACAGAGTCTGGCCTGGGCCTGCAAATTCAGCTCTAGCCATGTGGCTGATTCTGGGCTGAAGCCTGACCAGGATCAATATATTGTCTAGATCAATCAAAGTTTGGCTTGGTTTTTATTCCATCCCAGCTTCACATTTCTTGAGAAGTAACACAAGGAAGATAACATAAAATTGAACTATTTCATAAATGCTAAGAAAGTACTCAGTTTTTCCCAAATGAAATGGGCTTTGTAAAATCATGTTTTTTGTGGTAACTTAGTGGGTTCTACCCATTTTTTTCCAAAGTTCACACACAGTCTAGTCTGGGCCTGCAAATTCAGCTCTAGCCATGTGGCTGGTTCTGGGCTGAAGCCTGACCAGGATCAATTCAAGTTTGGCTTGGTTTTTATTCCATCCCAGCTTCACATTGCTCAAGAAGTAACACCAGGAAGATGACATAAAATTGAACTATTTCACAAATGCTAAGAAAGTACTCAGTTTTCCCCAAATGAAATGGGCTATATAAAATATTGAAGTGGATCATCTTTGAGGAGTGTCTTAAAATGTAAAATAGGAGTAAAATGTTGTCTTAAATGTAAAATTTTGAATTGTTCCACAAGCGGCAGTTTTTTTTCTTACCTAGAAATTAATCAATTTGTTGCAGTCACTTGGAATACTATGGCCATACAGGGCATTGGAATATGTGTGTGTTATTTAAATTGTGATAACCTAAGGTGTGGGCCTGCTTTTGTTTGAGTATTTATGACACTACAAGTGCCCACAACAGATGTTGAACTTTGAAGCATCATCTTTTACATACCAGTTCAGTGATTGAATGTGAAGGCATGTGTGGCTTTGAACGAATTCTGACAGAGGAAGGAACAAATTCGTTGCAAATGACATGGAGATTGTTAATCCTGTAGTTCATGCACAAAGAACCAGATAATTGTTGTCTTTTTAAAAGAAAAAAATTAGTGCCAAATCTATTTCTGCCTATGCTAGTTTTTAAGATGTTCAATGCTAAATTCCACGTCAAACTTCCAGCTTATTTTTCAGGTGTGATTTGCCACATATCATGTGAAAAATTGAGCTTTCTTCTGTCATATTTCTTTAGATATTTTGAGATTCTCAGTGGTATGTTGGGCAATTGAGATGCAGATACATATACAATCACTATAGTTTCTAAAGAAGTATGAGACAGGGATTATTATGGGTATTTGTATGTCATTTTAAAAAAAGTTGGAGATATATATTTGAAGACAGTAGAAGTCTAAATATTTGTTTTTAACAATTTTAAAATTTAATTTAAATAAATATTACACAATAGATATGTAACTCTAAAGAATGTAAAATATTAAAATGTAATAAAAAAAAAACTTTTTTAAGTGTTGAAATAGAGATGCCAATGAAAGCAAAGATTAATTAGATATTTGATAATCATCACAAAGAATACAAACAATTAAATTTTAAATCATAATTACCTTGAGATGGTAGATGTAGATTGGGAGAGGGAAGAAGTTAATTTGAGAACACAATACAGGGTCCTCAGGATGGCTAAATTTTCAATCAATTGATAAAAATTTAATACGTGCACACATCTTAAGCCTTATTAATGTTTATTGTTATACTAATATCTTTTTGGAATTTGATTTTAAAAAATTCTGCTACAAACAAACTTATAAATTGTAATGCAAAATATAGAAACCTACAAGTATATTATTATATTTGTTTAACTTTAGTTCCTTTAGCTGTTGTCAACTGCATATCAGCACTTGAAGAAAATCCAATGTAATATTTATGATATATCTGAGAAACTTCTATTGAACGTTTCCCAATTTTGAAGGGATGCTTCCTGGAGATGCATAGAGATGAAAGTTTGCCAATTTTAAATGGATGCTTCCTGGAAATGCATAGAGATGCTGAAACTTCATTTGAAGTTTCCTGAATTCCTTATGTTTGGAGAAATCTCCATGTGTCTTTGAGACAGGGATGCCTTTCTGATACAAGAGATGAGTATTAGGGATCAGGGTACAAGTCTCGAGGTGACTGGATATTAATAAAATTATAAATATTTTCAGAAATAGAAATATCCCTACCTCTACTAATTTTGCCAGGCAGTTGACCCAAATCATCCTGTGAGCATATGTTCAGTTTTACAGGACAGATAGTGTACATTTAAATCAGTGTTTCTTTGAGTTTTCAGGATGGTGGGATGTGGGGACAAGGTTTTGGAGATGGCAATTTTTTTCTCAAATTTTGCAGACGGCTTGGGGTTGGCTAATAAAACAATTTATAAACAGCTGAAATTTCAAAAAATAAATACAATGTGCTGTATTTGCAATGATAGTGCCCTCTCAAGTGTTTAGGGTTGTTAACATTTTTTCTTTATAAGTTACATCTTTTACTTTTTACGGACCAAATAGAACAGGTTGTCAAACCCTGGAAAAAGGAGACATCCTGTCCAAGTACCCAAGTCCCCAAAACATCCGACACATTAGAAATGTCGCATAAACCACTGAGGACATATCCCATGTAAAGACTGAGGACATTAGAAATGTCGCCTAAACCACTGAGGACATATCCCATGTAAGACTGATTTAAATATAGGGATTATATGTCTCAGGTTGTATAGAACATGAACTGCTGTAAATTTATTAGATGCTGCATTAACTTCACCATGTTCTTCTTCTGTTGCTTTAAAAGCAGAACCTGTTTTGTGGTTTTGTCTTACAAGACAACACATGAAGGACTGGGTATGATTCTCAAATTGAATGGCTGAAAGAGCGTTGCGTACATACATACATACATACATACATACATATTCTATTATTATATTATACATTACTAAAACTTAAAATTTCAAAGTTAAACTGTTAAAAGTTTTTTAGTCAAACATAATATCGTGTATAATGTGTTTAATTCCAATGTTTTGAGTTTTCTCAAAGAAACTACCAGATCAATAAATTACATCTCAGTTGTTTGTCAGAATGGTGCAGGTTTGAATCGCATGTGTATACACTGACATTGATTATGTCAATAAGACGGACTCAGTTGTTTTTGTCTAAAATGAAGTTAGCTATCATAGTCAACGGTTTCCTGCAATTTAGTGGTGCTATGGACACTGATGATTTTTAAGCATCAGGATTTAAATTATTATTTCTTCTATGGAATGATTTGCTTGCGGTCAAATTTCTTGATAAATAGGGGATCCAGACTGCAAAATTGAGATTAGTATGGACATATAGATGCCAGTCTTTAAAATTAGCAAAACTCATTAACGATGTGTATATTTATTTGCATTAATGTTATCATATATACCAAAGAAGACGACAGTCATTAAAATTAGCAAAACTTATCAACAATGTGCATATTTATTTGCATATTAATGTACTCGTACATACCAAAAAAGATGTGTAATCTTGTAGTTTGTTCCTAAAATTATCAAATATCTATTTAAATTTTACGAAGTTGCTGGTTCTGGTTTGTATCTTGGTTTGGGTTTGTGGATTTGGCAATTTCCTTTTGGTGTTGGATACATTTTGGGTTTATCTGTACAATAAAATTTAAAAATCATAAATATATATGTTTGCAGCCTAAAAGCAGGAATTAGGTTTAGAAAACCACATAGCATCATATAATCAACAAACCACCATAAACTCGAATGTCATTTAAACCATAATTGATAACTACTATAAAATATTCATTGTTCAAACTTCAAGTTCAATATTAAAATATTAATATCAAGTTCAATCATTATTTTCTAAATCATAAACAACATCATCATCATTGACATTAGATGATGTAGGAACTGTTACCTGGTTTTTTGAAAAATCAGAACCAAAAAAAAAAAAGAGAAGAGAGAGGAGAGAGAAAACATTTTTTGCGAAATCAACAAAGCACACAAAAATAATAAAAGACTTCACTAACTTCAAGACAGTCAAAGTCAAAAGATAAGGATTGCAAAATATCCTATCCACATAGGATGAGATTGACAACTCATAAAGCAAAAAGGTGAATCTTATCCATAGATGATAAAGATTACAAATATCTCACCCATAGAGGATAAGATTGACAACTCATAAGGCAAAAAGGTAAATCTTATCCACAGAGGATAAGGATGAGAACTCATAGGAAAAATATCTAAAGTCAACATGACTTTTTGAATTTAGAATCTAAAAATCTATAAATAAGAGGCCTATGTTTGTTGCAAAGCATTGAAAAAGTTTATTGTGACAAAGTGGCATTCAGTCCTTTAATTTTTTCAGTCAAAATCAGGTCTTTACTTCTGTAGTTTTCTTCATTGATTGCATCTTCAACCTTGTTTTACTTTGAAATAATGGTTGACTGTATGCTTGTGATGTAATATTTTATGGTTTTTCCAGAAAATAGTAAATTGAAATTTGGAGTCGCCAGAGTGTAACAATAAAATATTACATCACAAGCATATAGTCAACCATTATTTCAGAGAGAAAGAAGGTTGAATATGCAATCAATAAAGAAAATTACAGAAGTAAAGACATGATTTTGACTGAAAAAATTAAAGGACTGTATGTCACTTTGTCACAATAAACTTTTTCCAATGCTTTTGCAACAAACATAGGCCTCTTATTTATAGATTTTGAAAGCCTAAATTCAAAAAGTCATATTCTATTGCTATCCAGCCCTAGCCCACAAGAGCTCCTTTCTAATTCTAAATATCTCCAAAACAGACTCATATTCTGCTTAGATCCATAGCCAAAAGGCTCTACTTGTTTTGTACTGACAGAAGGCATCTAATACCATTTCTTTTGTTAATATCACTGTTGTTAATATTTCCAATTTCTTTTTAATTCATTTAGGACTGCAACATTCTGGTTTATCTGAATGAAAGTTGTATTCTTGGGGCAACACGATAGCTATGGAATTAATGCATTAAAGATAGAAATTGAACAGTACTGAAACGAAAATTAACAATAATGAAATTGCTTAACAAAAAGCATTTATTGCAAAAGAAGAGTATATAAAGAGTGTTTATCTATTTTATAGATTTATAATGCAGAAGCTAGAAAGCTACTAAAAATAGTAAATAAACGTTTCTCCATTAGTTCTGAAGAATCATCCCTTATGATTGGTGATGTGTGTTCTTATTAGAAGTCAAAATGAACTGCAAATAAGAACAGTTAGCTTGGAAGCTGAAGCCTGAAATTAACTGTTGGAATGGTACTATGTTGGCAGAAACACTTGCAGGGTTCACAACTCTGTGACCATAGCTCAATCTAAATCTCAGATGTGCAATGGAAAGATTAGGGTGTAAACTAGTAAAAATGATCTGCGAGGTAGCTCTGGATTCCTTAGGGGCACCCAGAGAAATTTCCAAGGGGTATATTTTGTATAGAAAGCCCCAAAAATGCAAAATAAGAAAATTTGGAAAATACCAGAATAATTGTTTTCTGAAAGTTACAAAATTCTGCCCAGAACTGCTCCCCAGATCATTGGTGAAGGAATAATCAACCCAAAGTCTTCTGTTTGAAGGCAATTTGTTGTCTTCTGCATGTTTTAACTTTTGGCATCTACAGACTACAGAGCCATCATTTGTTGGGCTCTTGGATCCCCACCTCTCATTCTCATGTGAAAAGAAATGCATTTATTCCCTGGAATTATTTTTTTCCTTGGTTTATTCAAATGCAGTGGTCTTTCAATTGGCATGAATGCGCTTTTAGCTTTCATTTGACTTTCATGTGCATTAGGGAAAGGATAAGCATGCAAATTAATGCATGTTGTGTTCGATACAGCAACATTTCTTCCCTCAAAAGGGAACTGCTTTGATCAAGCTTTTGGAATGTCTTTGATTTGAGAAAATGATATTAAACAGTTGAAATGTCTTTATGAGGAAAGAAAATGCATGCGTTTGCCATGCCTAAATCATCCAATTTTGCTTGTTTTTATGTTTCCTTCTCTGTTTTTTTGTGCTTTTAACTTAATTGGCTGGTAAATAATCTAGACATTGTCATAGGATTGGAAACAGCCGCTAGATTTGCTTGAATCATACAGGATGAGGATATAGTGAAAAGTTCAATTGAAGTCTTAACTTGTAATCTCTGTGAAATGTGAGATGGATTTGGCAAAGGGGAAGCACCAAAAAGCGCTACATTCCTTGCTCTTAGAAATGCAGAAGGATGCTTGGGTCCCAAATTTCTTAATGCAATATCTGGCATCAAAAATCTTTTGATGATGTGAAAGAATGAAAGACAAAGAAATTATATTAATGTCTTCAAATGACCTAAAATAGGTCAATGGTTCTTGAATGTCCAGCAGGTACAATAGCAAAGAACTAATGCAAAAAAGGAGGTTCTAGATGAGAAAAAAAACAAACACAAAAGCAGGCTAACAAAAAAAAGGGTGAACTCCTAAGCAAGTACAATAAAAAGGGAGGAGGGGGAAGACCCCATAGTGTAATAAACAGAAGACCATCCAAGTTAGCAAATAAAATCCTCAAGTCTGTGTCTCAAGACATTTTGCAGGAGCCAATGACAATACCATTGATCGCAGTGGAATACCAATGCAGAGTTTGAGAAAGCTCACTGGGGAGAGTCCAGAGCTCCGGTGGCCAGGTGGACAACCCGGAGGTAATCAATGCTGGGTAGAACCTATCATTCAGGGCCAAAGGACTGCAGGTAGTGGGAAATGTGAGCATCTGCTGCTGAAATCTGAATGAAAAAACTGAAGCATGGGAGTGCACAGTTTAAGGTTATTTTCGTACTGATTTCCAAAAGTCATGAACTGAGATGTGCACTCTTCGTGTACACTCAACTGGAGATGTGCCTCGTATTAAAAAGTGCATTTACTGCTCTTCTGTGCAGTAGAACGCCTTTTCTTATTACGTATATGACTTAGGTTTTGATCGACTTAGGTTTTGATCAACTTGCTTTGTAAATCTTTTAAATTTTTGTAGGGAAACACCATAATGTGCAATGCCATAGAGAAAAATAAATTGATTTCAAGCCTATCATTTCTCCTTCCATGCCTAGTACTTGTGGATTCAACAATTTATTTGTCTGACCTAGCCTTAATTTTGTTATCTATAATGATTTTCTTGATGCAGATTCCAGGTGCAGAAGTGGGAGCAAGGGGAACCATATATGTTGATGTTGAGGTCATTGTGGACTAAAGTAAATTTTTGCAAATTGAAAGGGATCTCTTGTTCCCCATTTGTTATATTGAACATGTTAGACCTGGTATAACTCTATTTGAAAGGATGCAAATATGATAAATTTTAAATTCAATGTGAAATTTGGATGAGAAAAGGAGATAAGTCTTGAGGAATTTTTTTTTGCATATAAAAATTTCGGTGAAGTTCTAATAATAAGATTGAGGAGGATGGTTTTTATCATTAATGTAGTATTGTAAAATCTGAGTGTTTTTTCATTTGTTCTTGGGGATGAAGGATGACAGGAAGGTAACATCACCAATATCAATGTATCTGGAAATTATTTTTGAACCAATTCTGGCTACTGATCTACATATGGATCTAAGTGCTTTATAATAAGAGGAGATTTGGTACTTTTCCATTGGATTGGGCTCATAAGTGCATCATTCCTGAATTCTGCATAGATTTTCCTTATCTTCTACACATCAGGACACTGCACTAATATGTTTTATTTATAGTTCATTTATTTGACTGTCACATTGTCTGTTTTTTGTGCGGTAAAATTAAATTTCTCAGGTACAATTATAATCTGTTCAAAAGTAAGTATTTTGTTTGGTCAAAATCAATAAAAAAATCACTGATTGGAAAGTCATGCAACTGGAATTTTTGCAAGCCAACGTTTCAGAGTCAGCTTGGTTGAACTAGGACACAAAAGTCTTTAGCATGTCAAAATATATATAAAATTCCAAACATTTTATATATTATTGGGACAGTGAGGTATGCCAGTATTAGCAGAGGTTTTGTAATGTCCCCATTTTTGGCGAGCATCAGAGTTCGTAAGAGTTAGCCTATTATGCGACCCTCGTAGGTTGATGGATGGTATAGAGGGTCTAGTTGGAGTTGGCTCAGCTTCAGATTGGCAGTTCTTGATCAGTTGGCTTTCGTTCGGGCTCATTCGGACGCTTTTTGCAGAAGTTGCTATTTTTAGCAGTTCTTGGCAGTCAGCGTGGGACCCCTGCTATTTTTAGCAGTAGGGATTTGGCAGCGTTCAGAATCACTTCTTCAGTCGACAGCTTCAGACGGATTGGGCATCGGATAAATAATGTGAGAGATATTAATATTTAATTAAATTAATTAAATATTAATTATTGGAGTTTATAATATAAAGTTATAATATTATATTATAACTTAAGTGATTTTGGCTGAGGGGTCGCCCAACATTAAAAGGGGCCATTTGACGATTTAATTTATGATTAAAAATTATGCCCGAGACTATTGAATTATTAAAAGAATAAAAGTCGAATTATTTAAAATTCCCTATTATTAAGGAATTCACACTTTTGAGGAGAATATAGGCTTTGCCTTGGAAATTGAGCCATTATGAGATTATTGAGAATTGAAATTGATCAACTTTGATCTGAGCAAGAGACTTTAGGGTTTCAAGTTCGAATTCCTTGGGGAACGAGCCATCTCCATTGGAAGCAGTTCAGAGGGTGTGAAATAACACCTGATTTATTGCCAGCATAGAGGTTTCTTCATCCAGAGGAAATCATTGATTTTCAGAGATTATTCAACTACAGGGTTTCAGCATAGCTTTCATCCGGGAAGCATTTTGCAACAAGGGCGCATCATATTTGGGGGTTTAGACACAGTTTCCAAGAAGGCCGTACATTCTTTATTGCTGCTGTACCTGGCCGTACTTTGCTGCAGGCCGTACCTCTTTCCTTGGAGCCGTACTATAGTCTTCAGGAGAAACGCCTTCATTTAGGTCTTCTTTCTTCATCAATTGGAGGCGCCTAGGCATTTGTGTCCAATCCAGAGCACCAGACGGAGGGAGAAGGAGTTTATCTGCTCAGCCGTACCATTTCATTTATTGCTGTATCAAAAACCAGGTTTCATAATTTTATTGCCTTTTACCTTGCATGTATCTAGAACATCATTGTAATCATTGCAGAAGTGGAATACATAGTCTGGCTTCAGTATTTGAGATAGATATTGATTTTTCAAGAGTTATATATTTTTATTTGAATTTATTTCCAATATCTTGCAAAATCGCAATTCCTTCATTTCATGTTAAAAACCCAAAAATCACAAAAAAATCAAAACTTCAGAAAAACATCAAAAAAACAGACAGTATCGGAAACAGAGGGAAACAGGGGTTTCTACAGTGGTATCAGAGCTAAATCCTGCCATCCTGAGGGTTTAGCCATCATATGCAGCCAAAGGAGTTTGGTACATATAGGTACTATTCTCGCGGACGAGCCTTGATTGAAAGGCAACGAAGTTTGAGCAGGCAGTCAGGTAACATGGCTGACATGAATGACAGGTCTGATAGAACAGTTAATCTGAGAACAGAGATTCCACATAATGACAGAGATCATGACGATGCAGAGGTTTTGCATGCCCTCAGAGATCTTCGTGCAAGTCAACGGCGGTCCGATGGTGTATTACAACAGTTGGCCGTAGCACTTCAGAGATTGGGTACTCCGAGGAGACCGTCACCACATCGTGACGACGACAGGAGTGATGCAGGATCACAGAGAGCTCCTAGGACAGCTTCACGGACAGTAGATAGGCCTACTAGGCCTACATTTGTGAGACAGGAGCCCGATGAGGCAGTTGCAGGTGGGAAGCATGAGGGTTTGTTTGCTGGTACACTTAGGGCAGCGAACGACGAGTGGGAGTTAGCACCACCTGAGGCTAGCAAAAGGATTACCATTGACAGAACACCACAAAACACAGAAAGAGAAGTGATTGGCATGTTCCAGGAGTATAGCATTCTACCTCAGAAAATTAAAAAGGAACTTCCTTTCATGAGTTACATGGATTTGCATCCGAACCTTTGCCATAAGACAGAGTTTGCAAGTAAGAAATATCTCACTATAGCTCATGAGTTGTTTACACATGAAATGGATAGAGAATCTACACATAAAAATGATACAACGCTTCATCAGAATGATTTGGTATCTTCAAATTCCTATGAAGAATGCAAAAATTTATGTGATGAATTTGATAGAATTGCTGATTTGATTCAAGAAAACACTAGCACAGCTTTGGGTAATGATTTACCTACATCGTCCTTGCAAGAGGTGACTCAAGAAGTTTCTACCATGGAGGCTACTCCTGATTTTTATGACAGCGATGATGAAACTTCGCGTGAGCATGAGACAGCAGCGGTTTCACATATGCAAAGTAATCCTATTGAGTTGTCACATGAAGAGACTCAAGAGTTGGGTACTATTGATGCATTTGGTGTTGCGAGTTTATGTCATGGTGAGTCTGATTTTCCGGATCAGACCTTTGAAAACAAACTAGAGGATTCATATGTTGATATGGAATCCCAGGATCATGCTTTGGATGGGCATGCAGTTACTTTTGGAGTAGAAGCGTGTGAAGATACTGTCATACCAGCAACTTCTACCTTGCCAGATGAGCCATCCTTTGAGGGACAAAGCAGCAGTACCGTAGATGTTGAGGTGTGCATAAATGAAAGCACACATGATGCTGCTTATCATGTATTAAGCGATGACGAATCAACTTCATATCATAGTGCATATTGTGAACCGGAAAACTTGTATGGGGGTCATAAGCTACAAAATCCTCATCATTTGGTTGGGCAACTACAAGTGAATGACAATATGATTGCCACAACCCTTGAGCATTTTGATGTTGCTCGTCAGATGTTGGCTACCTACGGGTGGAGTACTCCTATGACAGATGAGCACGGTGATAGTGGTTTTTCCCTTGCAGAGATACATGCACTTCGAGAAGCAATTGGAATGATGAAACAAAACTACCTAAAACTACTTGCGGATAGGGATTTTCTTCTCGAGTGGGATTGCATTTGTTATGATGCATTGAAGGGAAAGGAGGAGCAGATCAATGAGCTCACTCATGAGCTTGAGGTGACTATGGACTCATTGCAGAGCACCCAGTTGGCCCTTCAAGAGTCACAGTTACGGATTGAGAAGTTTACCGTGGCATTGAGTTTAGCACAATCTTCACCATCTTTTGATATAGTTCAGATTTCCATGGCAGCAGTTGGTGAGGAGTATACACCCATGGTTCATAGCAGTGAGGGATATGTTGAGGATGTGGTTACATCCATCGCAGTCACAGGTGCAGTTGATACAGATGGGATGAGTGCACTGGTTGAGAGTTGCAGTGAGCCACGCGTTGCACCAGGTTCTCTTGAGATTAGTCCCATGATAGGTGATGCAAGGCAGATCATTGATAGTTCCTATGACATGGTTGTTGATTCACTAGAGGGTTGTGTGACAACCCTCGACACTTGTCCATATTCACAGAAGATATCCAGAGTATCATCCAGTTGGGAGATTGGTTCTTATGTTGATTTGTTTCCCTCTCCTGGAAGCAAATCAATCATTTTATCCGATGCAGTTGATTATGATCGGCAGCTGGTTGAGCCCAGTCAGGAGTACAATTCAATTTATTATTCTAGCGATTCAGAGATGGATGATTCAGATCAGTATGGAGTGATTGTGCAGTTTGTGAATAATCCATTATTTGAATTTGATGGTGGTTTGATCTATGATAACCCACTCTTCGAGTTGGACGCTGATCGTACTCTTGATATTAGTTCTGGGTTGGGTGATGATCGTAGTGTTTGGGATTGTTCCAGTGCATCGCGATTCCAAACAAGACTCACAGAGGAGTTTAATGAGGTGTACACGGTGAGGAGTGCTTATAGTTTTTTCTTTGATCCACCTGTACATGATTCGTATTCGATGCACCATTCTTGTGCACAGGGTGATTCTCTTGGTGCAATCGAGGGGAGTAATTCATTACTGTGTGCAGAATTACCATCTTCACAAGATGGGATTAGCCGCTGCAAGTACTCGACTCAATTGTTTGTGGGGTATTACTTGCAGGGACAGCAGTCAGTTATCCATCATGCCGATATGTATTTGACAGGGCTTGATACTTCTATGTCGCAGATTTTTCATACGGGTACATGGTTACGGGGCGACTATGGTGTTAGTTGGCATGATGGCTTGGTCAGTTATCACATCCATGAGGGTTTAGCAGAGGACAGGGAGAGATTCGGTGTAGCAGATGCTTCTAGAAGTTTTTATCTCTGCATGACAGGTGGATGTGAATTCATATTGTATTGGGATCCCGGTGGCGACAGTTTTGGCACCGAGTATTTGATGGGTCCTATTGGGTTACTTCACTATTCTCAGCATGGTGAAGATGGAGACAGTAGAGCGCAGTGGCAACCTGAGGATGATAGTCCCGATAGATTTTCACTCTGGGTTTGGGATCCAGGGATAGCTTGCGCAGTTGAGTTTTTGTTGATGCTACAGGAGACAGTTCATGATGTGTGGGACGTTTCACAGTTTTTCTTTTGGGCCTTCCGAGGATTGGAGTTTCTTTGCAGTGGAGATTGCTTGGGGACAAGCAATTTCAGGGAGGGCGGACTGTAATGTCCCCATTTTTGGCGAGCATCAGAGTTCGTAAGAGTTAGCCTATTATGCGACCCTCGTAGGCTGATGGATGGTATAGAGGGTCTAGTTGGAGTTGGCTCAGCTTCAGATTGGCAGTTCTTGATCAGTTGGCTTTCGTTCGGGCTCATTCGGACGCTTTTTGCAGAAGTTGCTATTTTTAGCAGTTCTTGGCAGTCAGCGTGGGACCCCTGCTATTTTTAGCAGTAGGGATTTGGCAGCGTTCAGAATCACTTCTTCAGTCGACAGCTTCAGACGGATTGGGCATCGGATAAATAATGTGAGAGATATTAATATTTAATTAAATTAATTAAATATTAATTATTGGAGTTTATAATATAAAGTTATAATATTATATTATAACTTAAGTGATTTTGGCTGAGGGGTCGCCCAACATTAAAAGGGGCCATTTGACGATTTAATTTATGATTAAAAATTATGCCCGAGACTATTGAATTATTAAAAGAATAAAAGTCGAATTATTTAAAATTCCCTATTATTAAGGAATTCGCACTTTTGAGGAGAATATAGGCTTTGCCTTGGAAATTGAGCCATTATGAGATTATTGAGAATTGAAATTGATCAACTTTGATCTGAGCAAGAGACTTTGGGGTTTCAAGTTCGAATTCCTTGGGGAACGAGCCATCTCCATTGGAAGCAGTTCAGAGGGTGTGAAATAACACCTGATTTATTGCCAGCATAGAGGTTTCTTCATCCAAAGGAAATCATTGATTTTCAGAGATTATTCAACTACAGGGTTTCAGCATAGCTTTCATCCGGGAAGCATTTTGCAACAAGGGCGCATCATATTTGAGGGTTTAGACACAGTTTCCAAGAAGGCCGTACATTCTTTATTGCTGCTGTACCTAGCCGTACTTTGCTGCAGGCCGTACCTCTTTCCTTGGAGCCGTACTATAGTCTTCAGGAGAAACGCCATCATTTAGGTCTTCTTTCTTCATCAGTTGGAGGCGCCTAGGCATTTGTGTCCAATCCAGAGCACCAGACGGAGGGAGAAGGAGTTTATCTGCTCAGCCGTACCATTTCATTTATTGCTGTATCAAAAACCAGGTTTCATAATTTTATTGCCTTTTACCTTGCATGTATCTAGAACATCATTGTAATCATTGCAGAAGTGGAATACATAGTCTGGCTTCAGTATTTGAGATAGATATTGATTTTTCAAGAGTTATATATTTTTATTTGAATTTATTTCCAATATCTTGCAAAATCGCAATTCCTTCATTTCATGTTAAAAACCCAAAAATCACAAAAAAATCAAAACTTCAGAAAAACATCAAAAAAACAGACAGTATCGGAAACAGAGGGAAACAGGGGTTTCTACAGGTTTTGCCTGGTTGAGCTTAGTTTCATTGACAGTTTGGCAAATTTGAGCTAACAGGGAGAGTTTGATTCAGTCTTGGTAAGTCTTGGGAGACGTTGCTGAGTCAACTCATCTTGGTTAGTTTTGTTGTTTTTTTAGGGTTCTTGTAATCCCTATTTTTCTCTGGGATTGTCATGATCCATTTATAAATTAAATCTAGTGTTTATTGCAAACTGTCTATGATTTTGATAGCTTCAACATGCATTTTTTTGTATATTATTCTTTAACCTCTATAAGCAGTGTTGAAAGAAAAACATGCTTGGTAAAGTTAATATTCGTAGGGGCAGTAGAAGCTGAGAAACTACGGTCCAGATTAGTTAAATTTAAAGTTCTTTGGCTGATGATAGCTATAATAATAACCTATATTATTTGAAATGACAAAGGGGCTGGCAATTTGAGTTTACAGCGATTCAGAAAGATCTCAGAAATGTAATAACACTGAAGACTGACATCTTAAAATTGGAAACAGCTGGGTGAAGTAGAAACACCAGCAAAAAGGTGGCCTTGAAACAGCTTCAGAAAAAGTTTGGTTGTGACATGAATCCTCCTTTTCGTGCATTTTTTAACAATTGACCATTTGTTGTAGCTTGACAGGCATGACAATTGAATACGGTTGGGCATGATAGTGGCATTCTTGAAGGAAGTCTGCCTAGCTGTAATGTTTATAGAGAACTCAGAAGACATCAATGATGTAGAGTTTCAATGTGATCATGATATGTATAACTAGATGGATAGGAGATTCGGTGGTAGGATGCATTGATATGTATTTTGAAAAGATGACACATTTTTGAATTTCTCAAATAATGTAAATATCTTTGCTTTTCTTCAAAATGATCAATTTTATCATGTTTACTTTTTTCCTTCCATCGTAACAGAAAAATGTCTTTCATTATTTTCTATTTTTATAAGGGGTTCTTGAGATTTGTTGTATCCCTGTTTTCGTACCCAGATCTCTTTCTGTTTCTGGTGACTTAGAACTTAACATTATTGTGTGAGTAGTAGATGATTTTTCTACCTATTTCAGTTACATTGAAATGAAGAAGAGTTAATTGTAGATTTCTGCTTTCAATCATCTAGTTGCTTTAACCAATTTCAATTTGTAGGTACCTGTAGTCCCACTCCAAAATTCTGCTGAACCAGTTCCAAATCAGTCATGGGCATACAATTCATCTGCTTCTGAAGATATATATTATGAAAATGGCATTCCGACTATGATAACTTGGAGCTATGGTGGTAATGATGTTGCAGTGGAAGGATCATGGGATAATTGGACTTCAAGGTATGCTAAAAGAATAAAATACCCCTGCAATTGGCCTGAGACATCTGTTTTTACTTTTAGTGATTAGCCTGTGCAAATGTACAGTGTTTCTTGAGTTGCCTTAATGATTGCCTGTCTTTTAATTTGCAAGTTCTTTTTTGATTGAATAGGATGCTTGTCTCCTGTTTAGTTATTTGACCTTGCAGATGGTCAGAGGCTCAATTTATGAATGCCTGTTTTGAATTAGATAGTCTTTAGATGTATTTTTAACTCTTGAAAAAATGTCTGCAAGTAAATAATTTATTGATAATCAGGAAAAATAATTTGTTTGACCAAATGCATGTCCTGCAGAAAGCCTTTGCATAGAGCAGGAAAAGACTTCACTATCATGTTAGTTCTTCCATCAGGAGTATATCAGTACAAATTTATTATTGATGGCGAATGGAGATATGTGCCTGACCTGCCTTGGATGACTGATGAGATGGGAAATGCCACCAATGTTCTGGATGTGCAAGTATGTTCTCCTTATAGTTTTGTTCTCATCAGATCGTGGACCCCTTTTGTTTTGACTTCTAAACTTATGCTGGTTCATTGTTATACAGGATTACGTGCCTGAGAATTTGGAAAGTGTGGCTGAGTTTGAACCTCCCCACTCACCTGATTCAAGTTACACTGGTCCATTTCCTGGTCCAGAAGACTATGCTAAGGAGCCTCCTGCTGTTCCACCTCATCTGCATCTCACACTTCTTAATGTTCCTCCGGCAGAAGCCCCAGGGGCAGCGGCTGTGGCACGACCTCAGCATGTAATTCTGAACCATCTTTATGTTGAAAAAGGGAGGAGCTCGCAATCAGTCCTGGCCCTTGGCTTAACACACCGATACCGATCAAAATATGTCACTGTTATCCTGTACAAGCCCCTCAAAGTGAAATCATGAGATGTGTGCTAGTGTTGGATGGTTGTCACCTTTCTTCCTTGATTGTGCTTTTTTTATGCACCAAATGAACTGAACTAACATAATTCAGTTCAGATTTAATCTTTTGTATGCTTTACATGATAAAGAAAGGCTCTAGCATATCAAATTCACCCCCAAGTTTTGCTGTGTATCAGGTGTAAAATTAGTGTCTGATTGACAACCTTTTTTTAAATGTGAAACATGCCTGCTTAAATCAATGGACATGGAATGCCAATATGTTTTCTCCCGGACCAGGTACAATAGTAGTTACTTACTGGTACACTTTGCTTCCAAGTTAGTCACAAATATCTCCTCTACAGTATTGGATACGGAGTTGCTCCTCACATTCCCTCTTTGTTTGGATAGCAATGAATGAAGTTGGCTGGAACAAAACTAAATTTATTGCAACACAAAACCAAGATTGACAATGTAATTTTGTGTTAAAGCTTGTAGAGTTTTGTCTGGTTGGTGTTGGTACAGAGCTGCAAAGCTAACACAAGGCTGCAGTAAATAAATATGCATGGGTTAAAGTTGAACTTGAATGCGTTGCCTATTAGTATTAATATTATACTCAACCAAAAATGGAACAAACTCTTTTGTACGTGTTGTCAAGCGAGTCACATCTTCTGTGCTTCAAGACTGCGAAATAATTTTAGTCTCTTTAATGAGCAGGATTAAGAGCTTTACAGATTTCTCTATTGGTCCTGCATATAATTTTTCATTTTCTTTTTCCCTTGTCCCAGATCTAGCCGTCACATAAGTAGGCAAAAAAATAAAGTTGAAAAGCTGGTCTTGTTACGTGCTTCACCATCAGCAAAAGGTTACGAAAGCTGACAGCTTTTGTGATTCCATAACATCAAGTAAGGAAGCAGTCCTATGCAGGGGGCTGCAGGATCTAATTTAATGGAGTGGGAGGTTCTATGAGTAGAGAAAAACTATTAAAAGGATAATTTTGAATGTTTTATAAAATAGAAGTTCTTATTTTCTAGTTCTCAGATTTCTAGTGGCCGTCTTTGGTGTCAGGCTGGAAATTTCTTCACTAGCCTAGGGTTTTTACTTTTTTACAATATTTGAAGCACTGTGACATTTCTGTAGCATTAGTTACTGCTAAAAATTCTCTGGACAACCACCTTATTTTTGAGTACTGCCACTGCTATAAAATCCATGGGACTACTTGATTGTCAAAAATGACTAAAAATTTTGAAACACCACCAACAGAAATTTTCCTAGATAACACCTCCATAGAACTGTAGCCTAACACTTGTTGAGTGAGTGTTTATTTTAAAACTTTTCTAGATGGAATGGTTCTCTCATTTTTTAGTTTGAACCAAGGCTATTATAGTGTTAAAACTTAAACACACCAACTAAACCACTATAGGGGAGAGGACCCGGTAGTTGAGCACCCTAACTTCACACTTCTCAAAATCCTATATGGAAATTTCAAAAAATTCCCAAATTTTTACAGCAGCTTGCTTGGCGATGCCCTTGCTTATAACTAAGGTTTCAGGGCCACATCATCAAATATGATGCCACACCAGCATGCTTTTTGTTGAGTGTCCAAAAAGGTTAAAAAAAAAGGTGAGACTGATACTTGTGCACTAAATCATGTTTTATTGGTGCACTGATGTGGCATCACTTGATTTGTTGCTTTTTGGATCTAAGGAATATATATTATTCAATTATTGGTAGTTATCAACACTAACAACTTTAAAGTCATAACTATTGGTTCAATATTATTAAAAATATTGGGCATTAAATAAACAAATGCTATAACAACTATTAGAACATGTTCAACTATGGATCCTTTCCCCTACTGCATAACCTGTTTTGTTCCAGTCTACACAAAGTGTAATCTGTAACACTCATTCTTTAGTCCCCTTTTACTTACCTTCTAGTTTCATCCCTTTACTTTGCTATCTTAGCTAACCTTTGTTAGTTGGTTGGACCGCCAATTTACGTTGAATGCTCTTATGTATGAAAGTGAACTTCTGTATAGACATTGGCCCTCCACATCTTGGGAACCAATGATATGCGTACTCGTGGTGTATCATTTGGGCTATGTTAAACTTGCAGCTATTATGACATGATTAAATAGGTTGCTTTGTATTTCTAAATGAGTAGTGTTATTATA
This sequence comes from Sequoia sempervirens, assembly GCA_007258455.2. Taxonomy (NCBI): domain Eukaryota; kingdom Viridiplantae; phylum Streptophyta; class Pinopsida; order Cupressales; family Cupressaceae; genus Sequoia; species Sequoia sempervirens. The sequence goes on from VDFB02357914.1 coordinate 24,896, forward strand.
ATGTTAATAAGTGCTTTTATAGTCTTATTATGTGTTATTTTATCAAAAAAAATTCCTTTAGTTTTAGAGTTAACGCATCACATAGCCTTATTAGGCTGTGTTACTTTAGGTTCATTTAATTTTAATATAGGTATAATACATTATTGGCAAACTATTGTTTTGAATGAATTGAGAGTTTTATAATGAATGGTTTATAAGACTCAACAATTGTAATGAGGTGGTATGTAAGTAGTTTTCAATTGAGGAAAATTTTATGGTTCAAAACATTTGAGTCGAGTATTATTGAAATGGACTGGACAATTTCTCTATTTTTTTAATATTTTATTTCTGTGAGCACCATTTAGATGCAATAGATGTTAAGCAAGCAATTGATGTTCACAAGAGATGAGCTCATGTGAACCACTCCTCATGAAATATAGTTAATAAATTTGACGTAGAAATTATACAATTAAATTTGAATAAACATTTTATAATTTATCATATAACAAAAAAATATAACCTACTTAATAAATCATGATAAAATTTTCCATTAATTTTTATTTAAAACAACAAATGAATATACAAGATATTCATAAATACTGATTTTAACTCTATTAATTTTAGATTATACACAATTTTTAGAAAATGATAATTTTTATACGTAAAATTAAAATGAGGAGCGTCTATCGCTCATAGATGAGGTATTTTTCTTCAAGCAAGCCATTTAAAGGAGGAATTTAGGGTAATTATAAACAGCTTTTCCATTAAAACGTATCTATTTTATGGTGCATTACCTGATTGCATCTTAAGAGGACATCTTTACTTTATGCAATAAAGAAGACTAGAGGACATTTAAATTGGTCAACCGTTAATGGAATCTCTTTACCTCTGTTCAGCCTACAATAAGTTTTGTTTTCATGAGCCTTCCTTTACAATAACAGTAATGCATTTCAAAATCTGAATTTTATTAATATTGAGCCCAAACATTGGTACATCTCTTTGCACATCTTCCAATATTAATGCTAGTCACTTCAATCAAGATTCAATACCTGTTAGCATTGTAGCATATGGTGCAAAATTGTTGATCCATAGTCATTAAGCTTTTAGTCGAAGGGCCCAGCCATTGCTGCTTCAGAAAAGAAGAGAAATGCTGCTTTATAACATCTTCATCTTTAAAAGCTCTTCATCACGGTAATGAAATGATGAAACGGAAGCTTTTAATAATATGAATTAGGTAGTGTATGAGGTCAATATAATCACAAAACAATTTATTTGAGAAGTATTATAATTTTTATTTTTATTCTAATGTTGTTTATTTTTTAATATTAATTTTTTATTATAGAATTCAATAAAAAAGTTTTGCCATTTTATTTAGTCTGTTTTGCCATTTTATTTAGTCTTATATTCTCAAATAAACTAGTTAGATTGTTCACATTTAAATTGTCTTTGTAATTGATATAGATCTAGGTTATGTTTTTCTTAAAAGTTTTATCACCTTTTCATCATGATAAGCATAAGTGTTTGTTGTCATTGTAACTGATTATGCTTTCTCCCAGTTTTCTACCTTCTTTTACTTAGTTTTTTTTTTTTTATCACGCATTCTTGATTTCCTTTTGAGTTTATTTTTTCATATATGAGTTGGAGTCTCTTTATGAAGGTTCACAAATTTTCAAAATTTGTTGCTCTTTCATCCTTTGGTTTTTAAAATCTAATTTTTCATTTCTTACTTGCGGTTTTAAAGTTGTTGGGTACTTTTCTTGTTCTTGGGGTCTCTTGGTTCTTGTGTTACCTCACTCCCTTCTTCTATTTGGTTAGGGTGATCTACTATTCACCATTTCATTTCTTTTCTCTTCTCTCTACATATTGATGATGGATCATGGAATGTCACCAAAATGTTATGGAGAAAGATTTACATATCCAAAACATTAAGATCCAACCAAATTCATTTAACACTCATTATAAAGATAAATCTCTTCTTGCTCACCTTCATTTGATATGTTAGTCCTAGGCGGCACACATAGAAGGTAATATAGTCTCAAGTGATGAGTGGATCAATGATGCACATGAAAGCATAGAGATGAATGGTTTGAGTGCAAAGTGGGCAAATAAAGTTGTCTATTGCCTTGCATTATCAGTTAGGGCTTGTCTTTTCATAACTAATTATTGAAAGACCCATAGACTAGACACTAAATACATGATAGTTACATGTTGGTGGTTAATTCTAACTACATTGCAAGGTGGAGAAAAAATAAATGTTAGAAAAATCAGTTGCTAATACAATCCCATAACTGTGACCAATGGTATTTAGGCATATGAGAATTATTGAATAGTATTTGAATTTTCTTTAAAGTTATTTTATTTCATTTACATTGTTTAATTTATCTATATTTAGAGAGCCATCTTTATTTACTTAAGATTTATATTATTTATTTAAAGGGTTATTTTTATTTTTTTGTTGGTCAACAATCAAACTAAAAATAATTGTTTTTGAAATACTCGTTGTGCACTAGTCCTTAGATCTTGAGGCCCTATGGCACTATCCACACAATTGAAGATGACTTGCATGAAACTTAAGTCTAAGGTACACATGGGCATATACATCTTTGCTTGTTGACTAGTCGTCATCCACTTATCTCTTACGATAGACCTCATAGAGATATGTAGAATTGATTGTAACACTAGTTTTGAGCTGAATTTTTTTATTTTGTAGACTCAAAAAAGATTTATATAGGTTTGAAGTGAAAATTACATCTTTGTTCATAACTATAGACATATATATTTCCAAATCAAAAAATCTATATTTAAATAAGATATTTCTAATAACACATTTATACTGTTAATTTTTTTAATTAGATTCATTTTATTTCAATGAAATGCATAATCATATTTTTTAATATTAGAGATAAGTTTTTTATTTTAAAATATTTCTGAAATGAAGTATTATAGATATTTTTAATAATTCTATTAAATTTGATAGATAATTTGAATGTATGTGAATATTAGTTTGGTATCGTAGTTTTTAGTTTTTATTTTTTTAAAAGTTTTTTTGTTTATTTAAAATTAATATATATCCTTATGTTTAGTCTTTTCTAATCATGTTAACACATACATACATATACATTACATAAATGTTGTTGAGAGTTTCTCTTCTAGTAAGTCAACTTGCTTCTCTCATCTAATTGTTCACCAACTCATCAATAGCAATCCATGTGACATACACATTATTTATGCCCCACCATTTTTTAGCCTTCAATTGAATTCAAATGATTAAAATCTTTGCAACTTAAATATTTTTTTTTTAAAATAAAATAAAAAGGGGTAAAAACTTTATTGAAAATCAAGAAAGAGCATTACAAAACAAAAGGGAAATAGCCCCAGAAGCCAACAAGAAACGACCAAACAAAGCCAGAGCCACGTCAACCCAGATCATAATCAGTTACATCTTCAGCAAGAATCCCCTCCAAATCATGACGTCGCTAAGGGGAAACCTGCTCCCACTCCTCAACCTTCCGACCATCTAAATGCTCAGAGGCCCACTTGGCCAAACAATCGGCGGCCCTATTCTACTCCTGCGAAATATGGATGAAAGACACCAATTCCATCAAAGAGCTAATTTGAAGAACCTCCTGAACCATCTTGGCCAACTGCCAACTAACATCAGAAACTTTCCGATCATTGATTAAATTAACCAGAACCTGTGAATCAGATTCACAGATCACCTTGCGCCACCCCAAAGCATAAGCCCTTTCCAAAGCGTAGAGGATCGCCAAACCTTCCATAAGGTTGACAGTCTGCATCCCTTCATGAACAGTAAAGAAGAAAATCATTGAGCCAGAACAATCCCTACCAACACCACCAATCTGAGCAGGCCCAGGGTTGCCTCGTGAGGAACCATCAGTATTAATCTTCAAAATGCCAACTAGAGGGGGCAGCCATCTTCCCCTCCTCTGAACTTTCTTTCTCACCCTCCTGCCTCTCCTAACACAAGCAGATGCCATAGACAAACCCTTAATCCCCAGTCTATCCACCATCTCAGCATCCCGTCTCTCCAAAGGGAACTCCACATCACACTTAGCCTCTATAGTTTCCTAAATCATGCCTAAAATTCTTTGCCAAATTTGCTGGACTAACAACTTTTGCCCCGGAAAATACGACGATTTCATTCCAACCATATCTGCCATAGCATGAAAGTAGGTTTGACATACCAAACATCTTACAAAAGGGAAGCCAAAGTAGGAGGTCTACCCAAACTACTCCAAAAATCCACCAAGGAAGAGGCATGAACACAAGGGATTTTCCAGACACCCCACCAAGAATGCCAAAGATACACAGCAAAGGGACAACGAAAAAATAAGTGAGAAGAATCCTCCTCCCCAGCGCCACACAAAACACAGATAGAAGGGCCCTGGAACCCCCTCTTCCTAATATTATCCCAAGTCAAGCATCTATTCCACGCCAAGGTCCAAATAAAGCAATTGCACTTTGGCCAAGAGAACTTGTTCCACACATTCTTCCACCAGTGAACCTCCACAGCATCCAACCTCTGGGATAATAACCCTTGATATCCCGAAGAGACAGTATAGACACCCTTAGGATTGGGAGACCAGGCCAAAACATCCCCATCTGGGAGGGAACTACATCGACGACTAGCAAGGATATTCTGAAGCGCAACAAACTCTTCCTCCATACCAACAGCAGACCACTCCTCAGGGTTCTTCCATCTCGCCTCCTCCAGTTGACCATGAGACGAAAAGGACTTAAAGTCACTCACCCTCGACCAACCAGCCTCCAGGAACCTCTGACACAGAGTCAACAAATTAGGAAACTGAGAAACAATGGGAGGGAAACCATCCCAAGAGTCGGTCCAAAAATGTGCCTCCACCCCTCTTTTGCAAATCCAAAATAAGCCCTCCTTGATGAGCATAGCCCCTTTTCCATCCGAGGGGTCCCGGGGAAATACTTATGGGATAAAATTCGGGCCCAGATCTAATCCTGTTCCACACACCACCGCCAATACAATTTAGCAGCCAATGTCGCCCCAGACATAGCAGACTGCCTTAATCCAAGACCACCCATCTGCTTCGGGCTACAAACAACATCCCATCTGACAAGACTCCATTTAGATGATATCAAACTACCAGCCCATAAAAATTGTCTTGCTAAGGAGTCTAATTCCTTAACAAGACCCATAGGAGCCACCTGGATCATGCAACAATAAATGGGGAGAACCTACACCACAGAATTGAGTAACTGAACACGACCAACAAAAGATAGCCACCTGTGCGTCGAATGATTCACTCTCACACGAAATTTATCAAGAAAATTCTGCCACAAACCCCTGGGCAGCCTTCCCATCGAAATAGGAATACCAAGGTAGGTCAAAGGGAGAGCACCAATCTGAAATCTTAAGATATGTGCAATCCGCCTCTGAATGGGCTCTGAAGTGTTGAAGAAGAATATGGAGGACTTATCCTCATTAATCAGCTGTCCTGAAGTAGCAAGATAAACATCCAACACCATGCGTAGATTTGAAGCTTCTCTAATATTAGCCATACCGATAAGAGCAGTGTCATCCACAAACTGTAAATGAGACTACGGAGGAAAATCCCCTCCCCACCTCCATCCCTGAATGAGACCCAACTCCACATTCCTTCTCAACAAGCGTCCAAGACCTTCAGCAAGGAGAAGAAATAAATAAGGTGAGAGGGGGTCTCCTTGACGCAAACTGCGAGAGGCACCAAAGAGCTCGGAATGCTCACCATTGATAAGAACAGAGAACAAGGTCGAGGTAACACAACTCATAACCCATTGAATCCAGTCTTTCCCAAACCCAAAAGCACCAAGCACCTTCCGAAGGAAGGACCACCGAACTCTATCATAAGCCTTAGCCATATCTAGCTTGATGAACATCGCCTTATCTTTGGAGATAGCCATAGAGTGAATGGTCTCAGTTGCAATAACCACCCCATCCAGAATTTGCCTTCCCGCCACAAAACCACTCTGCTCCTCAGAGATAAGCACAGTAAGCCACTTTTTCAGCCTGTCAGCAATCAACTTAGATATAATTTTATAAATCACATTGCACAAGGAAATAGGGCGAAAATGAGTTAACTTATCCGCCCCCTCACACTTGGGGATGAGAGCAAGGAAAGTAGAATTTAGAGCACGCAACATCTGCTTATTTTTCTGAGACTCTTGAACAACGGCCAATAAGTCCATCTTGATGATATCCTAGAATTCCTGAAAAAATTCAATGGGGAAGCCATCAGGGCCAAGAGCTTTCCCCTTCTTCATCTGGAACACAATCCCCTCCAACTCTTTCAAAGAAATGTCACCCATAAGATGCACCTGCATCTCCCTAGAAACCACAGGTGGAATACAGGAAAGAACCTGAGCTTCATCAGGCGACCCCCCTGCGTGTCTTCCCTGAATAAAGAAGCAAAAAACTACACAACCTCCCTCGAGATTTCCTGAAAAGAGGAAAGATTCTCCCTCCTGTCATTCACCAGAACCGAGATAGAATTGCCATGTCTCCTGGCTTTCACCGAATTGAAGAAGAAAGCAGTATTCTTATCAGCCTCTTGCAGCCACTCGATCTGAGCCTTTTGTTTCCAAAAAACTTCCTCCCGTAGCTCACACTCCTCCAACACCTTCAAAGCCCTAGCCTCCTCCCGAAGCAAATCTTCAGTTACCCCATCCTCCCTGATCACCCTCGTAATACTATCCAACTCAGCCTGAGAAACACTCTTCTCATGGAAAATGTTTCCAAAGCACCAACAGTTCCAACGTTTAAGCTGGTACTTCACAAATTACAATAACTTAGCAAAAGTATACATTGTCGTACCATAAGCAGGTCTACCATACCTCCACCAATCAGCGACATGCCAATCAGCGACATGGCCATGCAGAGAGGAGTCATGCAACCACATAAGCTAAAACTTGAAAGAAGGAGACCGGGGCACCCAAGCAGAAGTAATGGAGAGTTTGATAGGCCAATGATCTGAGCCCCTCCAATCCAGAATTTCAGAGCTAGTGGACCACCGACCACCAACCTAGACATAGGAAACTAGAAAATGATCCAGATGCTCTGCAATGCAACTCTCCCCAACCCTTCGATTGTTCCATGTAAACTGACCATTGATGGGCTTGATGTCAACAAGATTTAAAGCCGCAATATTATCCTGTAGAAGCAGCGCAGAAGCCTCCAATCTGGAAATACCACCCCGCTTCTCAGCGAGCTCAGAAATGGCATTAAAATCTCCAGCCACAATCCACGGAAGGTAAGGCACCATGCCATGAACAAACTTGATATGGGACCACAGAAGCTACTTACCCTGAATCTCAACAGGCACATAGATGTTAGAGAAGAGTATAGACTCCCCAGTCTCAAAACAAGAGACACTCATAGATAACAAAGACTTAAAAGACATCCACCAAAGAGGGCGAATCTTGCGAGGGTTCCAAAGACAAGCCACTCCTCCAGCCGATCCAAGAGCCCCAATGCATTGGCACTCGCCACTTCCCCATAGCTTAGGCATCAACCCCAACATACACTCAACTGATAACTTAGTCTCTTGAAGGAAAAGAAAATCAGGAGAATGACTCCTAATCAAAGGGCGAACAACTTTTTGTCTAGGGCCACTGTTTAAGCCCCTTACATTCCAAGACAAAACAATCATTTCAAGGAACATGAGAAATGAGAATCCAGGGTCTTAACGGACCCTGACTCCACCAATGTCTCCCTAATTAATTTAATCCTTTCCAAATCCTTTTTTCTACCAAGCTTGGAGGATTTCTCCCCCACCCCTTTTTTTGGGTCCTTTTGAAGGAGACCCAACTAAGAAGAAGACTTGCTATTCTTAATCAATTCAGAATCTGCTTTCCCCATAGAGAGAAACCATCCCCCACACCCTTCTTCCCTACAATCAAAGGAACCGACTCCAATCTAACCTCCATCTGAAGGTCAGTTTCCATTTGCAAAGCACCTGCATCCTGCATAACTTGAGTAGCTTTAGACAAAAGACCCTCCGGCTTAGAAACCACCACCTCCTGATTCAGATTCACCAAGCCCGGGTTCATTTCCTGTTGGCTGAGATCATCTAAAATCTCAAATCTATTGAAGGTGTCTTCATCTTGTCTTTCCATCAAAGTCCTCTTCTGACCCTGGTTCCTGTGACGATCCTTGACAGGAACATAACCATCAGCACCAACCACTTCACCCGGAATGGGATCCTTCCCCTTGTCAACCCTGGGGGGGTTACGAGGGAGCTGAGAAGACTGGGGTTCTGAAGGCCTAGCCCTTGGACATCGTCGAAGCAGGTGACCATATTCATGACAAAGATGACAACGAAAAAGAAGAGTCTCATAATCCAGTTGTTGCAACCACGAATAAGGACTCGCACACATATCCACAGAATCTAGTAATGGCTTACTTAAATCAATTTCAACACAAATACGGGCAAAAGTCATCACCTTTTTAACCTAAGTCTGTTACGCAGAGCCAACCGGCTTACCAAGCATCGAGGCCAACAGGTGTAGAACATCATCCCGCCAGCACTCCACAGGAAAATGAGGGAGCCGAACCCACACCGGAATGCGAGTTGGAATCTCCTCAGAAGGATCAAACCCCACATGCCAAGGTTTAATAAATAACCTGATCTGGTTATAAAAATAAGGGCCTCCTTCAAAGACCCTAATACGATCCGCCATGCAGTTAAAAGTTACCATGAAATAGTTATTTTCCAACAACATGAGCTCCATCTCGCCCTTCGGCATCCAGGTCCGTTGGGCCCATGACTCCAGGTATTGGAACGAGATACACATCCCCATAAACTTGCATAGTAAAGAGTGACCCGAATAATAATCAATGTCTTTTGCAATCATCTCCAGGGGATAACCAGCTTCGACCTCTCTTTACAACGTTCTAGGCACCCATTGATCTTCGTAATGTGTGACCCACCAGACGGTCCCATTCTACCAGCTCCTGAATCAGGAGAAAATAAATTATTTTCAAAAATCTTTGCATCTTGAGAAGACGACTTGGCACCAACTGCCGAGCAATAATCCATTGAGGGAAAAACCCCCGACGATTCACTAAGAGCCATTAAAAAGGAAGGGCCCAAGACAGGCACACAACCCAAAGCTCCATGGCTGGGAGTGGGGACAACAACCCCATTCACCAATTGGACTCCACACAAGACAAGAGAAGGGAAACATAAGAGCTAAACCCCACCCCCGAAAGGAACACCTACGCAGCCCACAAAATGGGGCAACCCAGCACACGGGACCCCTACAACCCTTCAATGCACCACCTCCACCCACTGCAGGCCCAAGCCCACACCACCGCCGTAGCCCCGCGCGTGAGACCACACGAGACAGGGAAGAGAGACCCCTGCGCAAGAAGGAAACACCGCCAAAGAATAGGAAGCAACCTCCGCGGGAAGAAAAAATAGGAAGAATGTAGCACCGTCCCCAAACGTCACCAAGAACCCACCCTTCAGCGCACAGAGCAAACAAGAAACAAACACGGGCTAGGGCTCGGGTGCCCTAGCTCGGCTCGAAGTTGCAGACGCCCTCGACATCAAAAAAATCCAACTTAAATAAAAAATTAAAACCAAAATACAATTCAATTAAAAAATGAAACTATTTATAATATAACTTTTTACTTAATTTCTTCTACAACTCCTCATTGTCACTAGCCAACCCACTAAAAATATATTTAATAATAGATTAATATTTATTATTATATTAAAATTTATTGATTATAAAAATTAATATTAATATAACTATAATATTATAAGTATAATAATATTATATAATTAATATATGCAAATATTGATTTGTCAATTGGATGGGAACATTTTGTTTCCATGTGCAGTGTTTTTTGCCAATTTGATGACAACTTCCCTTTTCCATTTTCATTGCTTTATGTTTTAAAGTTGCATGCAAATATTTCAGAATCAGATAATACCTAATTTCTTTAAGGGAAAAATCTAGATTTGTCTAAGTGGAAAAAATATAGATTTGTCTAAGTTTATTTAATTCCATTATTTAGCATTTATTATTAATTTTTTAATCCAATCACATGCAACTAAAACTTATAGCACATTACATCTGTATGCACCCATACACAAACACGTAGTCTCTAACATATTAGCATACATCGGCATAATCCTTGAACCTTATTTAGGTGCAAGTGCTAGTTAATATATGCAAACATTGAAACATGGTATGGTCTTCATGTGCATTTGAAATTTGATTCTTATCAGATGTTGAGATGTAAGTGCACAACAAACATACGTGAAAAATTGAAGTAGAGACAATGCACACAAATCGTTTGACAAAATACCTCTATGGAATGTTTAGATATGTAGCTTAGAGATTTTAAACATAAATTGTTTGACAAAATAATGAACTTAGATCATATACATATCAATGACATTAACATATCAAGGACATTGAAGGCTTGAGGAAGAAGACTTTAAAGGAATAAATATTTACAAAGCAGTCAATCATTTCAAAATGTGATAGAGGATATCATCAAAAGAAGTCATTTTGAGGAAGCATTTATGAGATCTAGACAATTGTCGAATATCTATAGGGAAAATATTTTATAAAATTATCACAAGAGGAGTTGAAGGTTAGTCCAACAATTCAAAGCTTAGTTCTTAGTTATAAGGTGTGGTCACTTCCATAACCTCTTGTGCAATGTGCAGTTGACCCCACACCACACATTGCATTTAAATCAAGAATGTAGTAGTTATTTCAACAAGCCATAAAATGTACTCATTGTAATTTTTATATATTATTTTTAAAAATGTTTATAAAGTTATAATAGGAACATATCATGGCCATGATCTAACATCCCCTCCTAGGAGATCACAAAAATAACCATCCATCATTGAATGATGAATCAACATCACTACCAAAGCTCCCACTGAACTATGTAACCAAGCTCTTTAGGCATCAATAACCATATCCTAACTAAAGATCCTCCATGGCTCCAACACTATCAAAAAACTCAACACTATGAGCTCCCAAAAGGTAAAGTACGACCACAATCTCCAAACCAAGAAGATACAAATTCCACACATCCTTTGTCAATAGAACCAAAGATGTCATTAAACTCTCACTACAATCTAAGTCTAGAATCAAAGAGCTCCTTATGACACCAATAACTATTGCAAAAGGCCATCCATATTCTAATAAAAAATCATCCATGGCTCACTACACACTGTAACATCAACTTAGAACCAAAATATTGAAACAAAGAAGATAGAACACATGATGTAACTACATAAAGTTCCCACTGAAAGTAATACCAAGTTATACATGACATCATGACCAATATCATTGCCAACACTCCACTGAAAGTGAACAAATCTTTTCATGCAATATAAACTACTGCTAAAAATTTAAATGGCCAACTATATCAAGTACTCCCAATAACCATCTCTCACTGCAATAAGCATACCAATGTAATAATGTGACCAAGAATATGGCCTGCCAAACAAAATCCACATAAGATAATTTTACAAGATCTACACATATGCAATATCTCAAAGGAGAAATAGATAATCAGTGCTCCAATCTCAAATAATTAAAAATAGATTCAACCCCATATTAATATTGCACAAAACAAAGATATTCAAGTATAACATGTAGATTTCCAAGACTCAAACACTAGAATCTATGCTAGATCTGTTTTTCCAAAAAACCCACATAGGTGTAACCATAGATCGATAAGAACCCTCCAAGAAACCATGCAAACCTGTAATTGTCTTCAATCCAAAACACCTTGAATATAGTCTCATATTAGATCTACATACCGTATATTTTAGCTAACATGTAAAACATACAAAACTAGCTCTGTAAATCTAAATTTCATTTAAACATCCAAAAATTCACATCAAACATGTCATCTGAATAATGGAATAAGCATACATCCACAAAACCACAGTTGAAAACAAGAGTAAACTACAACCCAATAGGAAAACCAAGTTGTCCACGAGCTTATAACATATAAAACATATCAACTCCACAACTCATGAAGAGGCTAGTGGCTTATCTTCTAGTGCTTTCATGTAACCAAGGGCTAAAACCATGAAGCTAACATAAACACTCCATTATTTATGTTGTACCCCAAATTAAAAATTTTGCTACACTTAGGCATTTTGTAGAAATGGTTGAAAGTCTTGTCAAAATTGGGGTTTGCATGTCTTGCATGAGGGTCAAAAACTTGAAATTTCCAAAATTTGGCAATCTGGGTCTGCTCAGAGAGACCAAGTCCACAAAACCCAGATCTTGGTTTTTTGACCCTAAATTTTAGGAAAATTTCTATTTTTAGAAACTTTCTAAAAAAAGAACTTTTTTTGGGTTTCTTTCAAAACGGATGCTGGCAAAATTTTCTTGAAATATAAAATTTCTAAAAATAGAAAGTTTGGCTTCTAGGGTTCAAATTAATTTTGATTGGTCGAAAATACTTCCTCATCATGCTAGTGTAGTCAAAATCACAAAAGGATCAGTTTTTCCCTAGTGGGTCTATTTTTCTTTTTCAGGAGCTCCAAGGCCATTAATGGAGGTCATTCAACTGCTAGGTGTTAGATTCAAAGTCTCAAGCACTACTCAGATCGAGCAATTGCAACAGATGATTGAGGAGTGAAGAATGGAGAATGGAGGTCAAAGAATCTTGAAAATTGAAGAAAAATGGTTAAGTCTAGAAGCTTCAGGTGCCCCAGCTCAGTCTAGGTGCCCAAACACTCATGCCTTAGAAAAAATTTCGTCTCCAGCAAGCAAGGCAAAGGCAAGCATGTCAAACGAAGGAGAAAATTGAAAATTGTAGAACAAAAACTAAGTCTGCCAGCCATGGGCGCCCCAGAAGGAGATAGGCGCCCAACTTTTCAAGGCATCAAATGATGAAATCAGGGTTTGTGCTCCCAGACAATGTTGCTCAAAGTATTCTTAGCTTTGCAATGAACCCAACAACATAGTCATCAAATCAACCAATCAACATGAAACTCAGATTGATCGAAGGAGTTATGACAGAGTGGCAGAATGCAAATCATGAAATCATCAGAAAATATTCTAAGTTTGGAGAACTTGGGCACCCCTAAAGAAGATAGGCACCCAACCTTTTGGAAGACCTAATACAACAATTAAGGTTTGCAGATATGCTCATTGTCTTTAGGATTTTGCTAGCTTCGCAGTGGATGTCTTTGTCAGATCATTAGACTTGTTAATCACCGGCAAATCCATATCAAATAGAAGGTATAATATGAAGGTTCAAGTTTGAAGAATGAAAATCTTGTGAAAATGTCTAAGTCTAGTAATGGTGGGCACCTCAGAAGGAGAAGGGTGCCCAAGCTTTTGAGGGCCTAAATGGGTGAATTTGCAGTCAAAGCCTCCAACATGACTTCTTTAGTCTTAATCAAGCTTTCCAACGAAACCATCATCAAGTTCATCAGAGTTGATAATCACTCAATATCAAAGGCGGAATAGAGGGAGAAACATGAGAAAAATGTTAAAAGTAAAGCAAAGGTGAAAATCTCAAAATAAAACTAACTTTGGAGGAGTTGTGCACCCTAGCTAGTCAAGGGTGCCCAAGCTTTTGACCCCCTAGATTCAGCTTTCAGGAGATGAAGCCTCTAGAAGACCCCCCTCAGAATCTTCTTAGCTATACAATGAATCTGACATCTAGTCGATCAGATCAATCTAGCTCCCGAAATCACAAATTCATTAGAAAATCAAGGGAGACGAGCAAGAACTTGAAGAACATAAAATGGCTAACACTAGTAATGGTGGGTGCCCCAGAAGGAGATAGGAACCCATGATTTTGAAGCATCGAATGAAGGTTTTAGCCAAAGTTGCCTCCAAAACAATATCGCCAAATTCGATCAAGCTTTGTGATGGATCATTCAACTCGTCCATAGGATCAATCTGGAGGCCAAAAATCAAAGTCAAATTGGGGTCCAAAATCAAGAAAAAGTTGAAACTGTCAGAAAAATGACTAAGTCTGAAGAAGAGAGGTGCCTCCAGCCAAGAAGGGCACCCAAGTTCACATGCCTTAGCCAAATTTTTCAAATTTTCAAGATTTCAAGAAGATAAAATGTCTAAGTTCAATGCACAATCTCAAGCTAGGCTTCGAAGGATTTAAAGCAAAAGAAAGGAGATTTTCTCAAGCCTAAACTTATTTAAGACGTCTTTGCCTTTCATTCCTCATAATTTTTGTAGGTGGCGTCCAAGGAAGAGGAGAGCAAACATAAATTTTTTCTTCAATTTAGGATTCAAGAACCAAAACTTAGTGCTTTTTCATAGTTCATTATATTTTCTAGATCAACATACAAAGAGGCTTCTTTTCTCATGCTTTTTTCTTCTAGAGCATCAATTTTCTGAAGGAGGTCAAGATTTTCAATTTTCAGTGATTTGGGTCATCTTAGTTCATGATTCTAAACATTTTTGAAGAAAATTTTCAAGTTGCAACAGCTACTTTTTTCATGCATGTCCAAGGAATCATCAAAATTTTCAAGATTTGATCATCTGGGTCCTAAAACATACTTTTGAACAAAACCCAATTCTTAGCTTTTTAAAAAAAATTTAGATTCTAGGGTTTGCTGCTTTTTCAATTAGCATTCAGTATCTTCAACATCTGATCAACTAGGCTCATCTCAAATGTGCTTTTGAACAAAACCTAGGTCCCAACTTTTTTCAAGAAAATCTTAAGAAATTAGGGTTTGCTGCTTTTTCAATCAACACTCAAAATTTTCAAAAACGAATGTTCTGGGTCTTCTTGTAATGAAATTCCGAACAAAACCCATATCTCAATTTTTTTTTAAAAAAAAATCATCCATTTGAAGAAGAAAAACAAACAAGCTAAATTTAGAAAGTGTGCAAAACTTGTCCTAGCATAGGCAAGTTTACATTCAATCTTCAAGGTTTTTCAGTATGGAATACACTTATGTCGAGTTCAAGACCAAATCAGTGCTATATCATGACTTCATCAAAACAGCTGAAACTGACTTGCATCATATTAAGCCGATGTTCAATTTATGTGCTTTGGAAGACATAGGTAATGTTACAGTCAGACACTTTGGTCACTTTGGACTACTTGCAGCGACATCAATTCCTATTTCAGTGCAAAGTCTAGAATTTGTAATTGCTTGCATCAAGCATTACAATCTTGCGACACGGGAGATTCAGTCGGTAGATGGTAGAGTGATTTGCAGCTTGAAGCCATATATGATTGAAAAATGCTTCTCAATACCACCTTGGGCTGAAAGTGTTGTCATCTCTAGAGAAAAATGTGGAAGGGTGTGGGAAATGCACAAGGAGAAATACAACAAGAAAGTTGTACATAAGTGGATAAAAGAAAAACATAAAACTTTTCCAAAGAACATCAGACATGGGGAATTTAAGGATGAGATTGCGATCATGATCACTCTGCTCAACCAGATCACTGGTCAAGCGAATGCTACAAAATTCTAGCCTTGGATGTTCTATGTTATACCACATATCATGAAGAAAACAAAATTCTATGGTTGGTCAACCTCAATCAACGATAGCCTTCATCAACAAATAACCGAATACTTCCAAATTCATGAGTTCCACATGATTTCCTACCTTGTCTACCTAGTGGCCCTTTAAGGAAAATTCAGAGGGTTGAATACTGTGGGGTCCCTGGATGTACAACATGTTTACAATTATTACCCTCAGTTGGAATTTATAGAACCATCACATCACTACAAAAGGGTAAATGAGGCTTTCTTGATGCATACAGTGTGAGACCTAGATAATGAGTTGCACGTACGTATTTCATCAACTGTCAGGGAAGCAATGGCCGAGTGAGTAGATTGGTTCATTTAGTTTCTTACCTTCACCTACATAAGAGTATACAACTTCTCTAGTGCTTCACTCATGTTGCCAAGGTATCCATCAAATGGTTTTCATGGAGTTCCTAAGGCAAGTATATGATGTCC
Source organism: Sequoia sempervirens (assembly GCA_007258455.2). NCBI lineage: Eukaryota > Viridiplantae > Streptophyta > Pinopsida > Cupressales > Cupressaceae > Sequoia > Sequoia sempervirens. The sequence continues at coordinate 40,846 of VDFB02357914.1, forward strand.
ACATCTTCTTGCGGAATAGAAAGAAGTTTGTCTTCAGTTTTCCATCTGAGTTGGGAATTTACAGATGTAGATCATCAGCGGATGCCAAGTCCATGGGTGATGAGTTGGTTAAACTTGGTCTCAAGCCATACAATGAGAGACGATCTTACAACCCTCATGGTGTCTTCGCATCTCGACTTGGTCAGAACTATGCCCATGTGTCTGCACTTGAAGATTATTGGGCCAATTTCAAAGATGAGTTCGAGGTATGGAGGTGCAGTTACATCATGCTTACTCTCCATCAAATTAAAGATTGCTTGTCAGAGGATATTGAGGGATTATCTGACGATGATGGAGATGTACTTCTTCCAACATACACTTGAAATAAAATTGAACAACAACCTCTTCCACAGGTCAATTGGGCCAATAAAGAAAGCATCTTGGTGGAAGAAAGGACATGCTAAGTCATTGAGCACATCAAAATTTTCTTAGTCGTCAAGAGGAAGAAATCCATTCCAATAGTAGAGCCGCCAAGAATGCAGTCGTCTCTTCCCTCTTCTTCTATAGCACAACCAAAGATGAAAGGTGTAAGTCAACCTTAAGAAGGTGCAAAGGGCATTAGATCAACAAAGAATGTAAGGAGAAGGTTGGAATTTTCAAATATAATCATACAAGAGCAGTCAACAATCAAAGCAGAGGTTCCTCTAGAAGAGTCCATGCCTTAAAGAGAAATAGAAGATGTGCCTTTGACACATGATCCTCCATCATCTTCGAGGGCTTCACCAATTCACATTGATTCAAAAGATGAAGAAGTAGGAGAAGCTGCAACTGAACCTCCCATGAAAGTTAGTAGAGATACCACATCTTGGCTTGAGAGCTCCTTGGGAAGGAAGAGAAGGAGACCTTCATATTAGCTCAACTTTGATGACCTTGACAAAATTTACCAGGAGACACCTAAAAAGAAAGCAAAGAGACAAGTTCACTTTGAAAGGACTCTAGATGGTGAGATGATCATAAATACTGCTACACCTCCTGAAGATAAAAACAAGGATGAAGAGGAGGATGATTTTGTCATGGTTAAGGTCAATCTTGGTAAAAGCACTAGGCACACAGATGTAAGTTTGTTCAAAGTTGTAGTAAAAAATCTTCAAGAAAGAGTGCTTAAAGATGGAGAAGATAAGGCAGTCCTCAAGGCTGAAATCCAACAACTCAGGTTATATATTTCTAATCTTGTTCATGACACTTCACAAACTACTTAGTTGTTGCCCCAGGTTCTAGAGACACCAACTGATCAACAACAATTGAGGCAATTGATGATATATGGAAAGCAAACATGGGAATGGATTTAAGAGTTCATCACCAGAGGAAAAGAAATCCTTGCATAGATATATCAACTAAGGAATAATGCTCATGACTTATGCCAAGGGATTCAAGGATTTGAGCAATTGATAGCAGAGATAAAACCTATGCACGAGATCAGCGTGGCAGATTTGGATACAACACATGACTCAACAGTTTCAAGAGAAGACAAGAGGCAACTCCTTGCATGGAAAGAATGTCACCTCTTCAAGGTGAGAACCTACGAAAGGATATCTGAAGAGTTAGGTGCATACAAAAAAAGGGTGATTGATGCTCTTCAGTTCATAAACAAATTTGTTTCAGGAATTCCTTGTCGGTGTTATCATGATGATGGCTCTTACATTGAACTTGTCGAAGTACAAGCTAAGTTCTAGAATGTTGTTCGTGGCATCGATGACAACGATCTTGTTGCTAGGAAGATGAGTCATATTTCCATGAGATGTCAGCAACGTTCGAGAAAGCGGCCAATGAGGTTGAAGATTTTTTGAGATCAGTTGCAGAAGGAGAAGAAATCCTAGAAAAGTGGAACTTTGCTATTGATAGCATCGATTTTCCTGATAGAGATACATTTTCCCAATTTTTAGTGGATGTGGTGGAGATTTAAAGTAGAAATCATCTAGAAGCTTTCTTTCTATTCTTGTCTCAATTCTTGTCCACTTTTTGAAGAAGAGAAAGAAAACAAGTTGTAATAGTTGGAATTTCTTATTTTTATGCTTTATTAGCTGGTTAGATGTTTATCTTGTTTAGTTTTAGAAATAAAGTTTGCATGTTGGAAAGTCTTGGTTGTAAAAGCAAGGAGATTTTAGGGTCCCCTACTCCTCTACTTGTGTATAAATAAGGGCAGCCTTTCCCATTATTTTCTTAACCGTGCTTGTGATAACAAATTGTTGAGCTTATTCTGCCTGCAAGTTGTTGTTTAGTTTCAGTTCACTTAGTGTAAGAACAAGTTCGCAAGTCTCTTTTAGCTGCAAGTTCTTGTTCAGTGCATGTGTCTTGTGTTAATGTATTATGGTTTTATGGCTAAACTGTAAGCCTATTTTGCTACAATCCTACTGTCCCAGAAGTGTAATATTTTGTTCTTGAAATTTGAGGAAATAAAATCTTGTGCCTACTTTGCTACCCTGATATAAAGTCTCATATTTCCATTTATTGTGTTATGCTTATGTGATCTTTATTTTAGCTTGCATTGAAAGTAAGTAGATGTGTGTTGGAAAAGAGTTTATTTAAGTATTATGTCAGACAATCCTTCCTTGTCCATTTCTAACTCTCTTTCTCTATGTTTATTTGAGAAGTTAGAAATGTCATTAGAGTAGGCTTAGTCATAGATGAACTTCTAAAACATAACATCTCAACTGCAATGCTTTAGTTTTATAACCTTGTGCTCTTAGCTAAACAAAAAGATAGGAAAATTAGTTTTAATTTAATTTCTTAAGCAACACCAACAAAGAGGGAGCTTCCCCTCCTAGTTTGAAGAGTATTTTATCTATGCATAACTGTCCATTTCTAATCGAAATTCCAGAGGTACGAATTGAAACACCAACAATGTAGTCCAAATCAACAGTGTTTCTCCATGTGACCAAGATGTTTCTACCCACCCAACATGGACACCTTCTCATTGCACATGACCACAAGGTAAAGGAACAAAACCACCAAATATGAGGATGCATACATATTGTCAAACAAGAGCTCTAAGTTACCAAAACATAACCAACTCCATAAAGATCCATAATCATGAGCTTCCAATGCACAACATAGATCACATTGAAAATATCCATGGATTCCAGTCTCACAAATCTAGAACATTCATTGCAGCTCCACAAGCCTTCCAACAACCTACAATAAATTCCCCCAAACTTTCCAAGATAATAAATAAAAAATAAGAATACCCAAAACCTAGTTAACCTTCAACTCTGATACCAAATGATAAGAAATAAACAGACTTGGGTACCAAATGATGGGAAATAAATAGGTTCAATACCAATTCTTGGGAAATTCAATCTCTATTCAAATATGACTTCAATGGATGAGATTCAATGCTTGGACTACAACAATATGAAAATATGAAACTTATATGCAAATCTAAAAATTAAGTTACCTTAATATGGAAATATCATGATTAGATCCATCTTCTTTATGATGCCAAAAATCAACCAACTTAACATGCTTATAAACACTACCTTATGTGAACTTATAACAACAATATATGAAAAACAATATCACAATAAGATAGCAGCAATGAGGCACAAATCACAACACAATTGAGAAATATATAACACAATATTTACGTGGAGAACCCCTTGCGGCAAAAAAACTCCACCAAGAAGAAATGCCAAGTATGCATTATCTTCAAATAAATGAGATTACAATACAACCACTTCCATTCTCCTCTTTGTATCCAACATGGCAACACCTATGTACCTGTGAACAACCTCCTTATGCCTTATCTCGTCCTTGTTCTTGTAGAGTAACACTAGATTCAACCATTGCTCATCCTTTCTACATCTAAAGAGCTAATTTTGTAGATGTGTGAAGAGGTTTTAAGCCCAAAACAAGGCTTCCAAAAATGACTCTTCAATCCAAATGAACAAACCCTTGGAAATCCTCCACAGAATATGAAAGGACACCTATTTTAGCTCCAATAATTTCCCTCCAACTTTGTATTATCCCTTGCTAATTTTGACCTCAAAATGTTGATTAGAGGCTCAAGGAATATTGTCAGGTTCGCCAAAAGGGGAACAAAGATTTTGGTTGCTATGGGACCTTTAACACTTCTAGGGTTTTTCACCCTAAAGGAGAGGGATAGACCAAAATGGAAATGTTCACACTTAAGATGCTCCGACTCAAAACTCTTCACTTTTTACCTATGGAATTTTATCAAACAGTTGGTGTGCAAGCTGATATAGGCTGATAAGAACTCCTCATTGCTTTATTTTGACTTCCCTTGTTGCCAATGATGTTCCTTTGAATTTTAAAATGGTACCAATGATTGCAAATGACAACTATGAAGGTTACCAAGATGAAATGTAATTGTTTTTGTATTTTTGGTGCATATAGATGACTGGAACTACTTGTAGTATGCAGCTACAACAACTAGGAATTATGACAAACACTTTGGATGCAACCTAAGATGGCATATGTGCAACTATAACCAAGTAACATTAACACAAACACTTGGTATGCAAACTAACAATAATATTTATGCCAAAATGAGAACCTACAACCAAATGACAATTTGTCAAATACTTGGAAAACATACTTCAATGTATTAAAGTCTAAAAACTGAATATTGTTGATATGAAAGTCTGATTACAATTTTGATTTGCAAAGATGATACAATGACTGAATTTCAACTACCAAAAGACTTAAAAAAAGTGCTCTCATGGCTGCCAAAAACTTCAGACCTTTGTACTCATAAAATTATGCAATACAAGTTCAAATAACATCAAAGAACTTGATTTTTGAAGTGTGGATGATCAACAAAATGAATGAAGAAGACTTCTGATTTTTTCTAGAATTTTTGAAGCCTTCCTAGCATGAAATCACTCCTCCTTAGTGAAGCCGCCCTATCCTCGCCTGACAATATTTTAGATAAATAAATTCAGCAATAAAACTCCACTTCTTAGCACTTGAAATGATCAGTAGGACTGAAGGAACAAAATGCAACAATGCCCAGAACAATAGGAAGCTTTAATGGTGAGATATGAGCAAAAATATCATGCCAATGGCGCCCTTGCTGATGTGTATTAGACTTCAGAAATAAATAATAGAAACCTAGAAACACCTCCAATTTGTTCCCAAAATGATCTCGAAGTAGCCGCGAAGAGTTTGAGCCAATGCCCACAAAATTTGGATGCAAGGATGTGCTAATATGAACCAAATCTGAGTATGAGTATGCAGATTGAAACCCTCCAATGACTGAAAATAAGCTCTAATGAAAAATCTGTATATCCTCCAATGTAGCACAAATTGGACTTCTGAAATAAAGCCCACTCAATTAACAATAATTCAACTGATATTTCACAACCTCAAAATTGCATAACTAATGAGAGTTTTCATTCTCAATGGTTGGAAATGGTAGAAAACCTAGATGGCTCCTTCACCAAACAAGTCTTCAATTCAAATGTCAATTCCTGGATGATAGAAGCTTGGCTTGAACTTCCTTTATACTTTTTCAACCCATCTTCAAGAGGCTTCTAGAAAATAATATTATTTTATTTTATTTTATTTTATATTAGTGATTTTATGAAATAATATTTTATTTAAGTTACTTTATTAAATTAATTAAATATAAGCTCACTTTATAATATTTATTTAATTAGTAACCTTACAAATAATTAATTTAATAATTATCTCCCTTATTTCTCCAATCCAACTGAATCTAGGAAATGGAACCCATCAATTGACTAGATAACTTCCTCCAAAAGACCCTCTAACCAAGCCCCTTAACCTATGAGAGTTAGGAATAGGCTAACCCCTCTGAAAATTGATGCTCACAACAATGGGGACATTACAGTTCGCCCTCCCTAAAATTGCTTGTCCCCAAGCAATCTCGGCTGCAAAGAAAACTCTCCTCCACTTGGATCCCAAATATGAAAATCATCCCTATATAAATTATGCACATGGATCTTTGCCAACTGCTGATCAATGAACTCTGCCATACTGCAGTGATGTACCCTATGCATCCATGCTATTGGAAATCCAACACCTAGCGCTTTCCATTGTGCCACTCTGATACCCCCTAACACCAAAATGTTGCAAGTCTTTAAGTAATCAACATGAGAGAACAAAGTAGAAGACTCACCAAACTTGGACTTGTCACTAGAAAACAAAAATGTGTCATACCAGAGTGAACCTAAATACCACATATTCAACCCACCTCTTTGTGTCAACAATGACATAGTCAAGTCCTGTACAAGTGGGCTATAAACAAACTGATGAGCGCACCTCAAGATGCAATCGATGTGAAACTCCCTTGACTGTGCTAATGGAATACTCGAATGATCAGGTGTATTCCATCCAATACTACCATCCTTGAAAGAAGGTTCACAACTCATAATAGGATGAATTGGCCTTGCAGCATCATCATCAAGATTTTTCTCAAAAAACAATTGCAAGCGTCCTATCTCACCTTCATCATGAATGCTATCTACTGCGTGGCAATGTGTTGGATCAATACCAAAACCCAATGTGCAAGTCCTAGAAGGAATCATCTCCTTATGATACAACTAACCAATGTTTGCCTCCAGAGTACCGAAGAAGAGACTGATACTCAAATCTCTACTGACACCTAAATCCACAACCAACACTAATATGTCTATACCACCATCTGACACTGCACCTGTATCCTAAGTGTGAACACTAGGTGATCTCACATTGCCATCTTCTTCCTGTGTACTGGTTGCCATACATGATTGAGTCTCTACTGTACATGTTGAATCTCGAACTAAACTCAATTCTAAGCAAAGCTCATCAACATGAGTCTCTAATTCCTGAAAGGCCAACTGAGAACTCCTCAAGGAATCACTAGTAACCAAAAGCTCATGAGAGAGCTTATCTACCTCATCTTCTTTCCTTCTTAAAGCATCTGAATAGACCTCAACGAGGGTGAGAAGGTGATCCTAATCTAAAAGAAGGTGCAAATAGTTTGTTTTCATTGTTCCCATACATTCTTTGATTGTTTGTAGATCATGAGAAGACTCTACATCAATTCCCTTTTGTCTTCCTTCTAACTAAACCCTCCAAAGATGATTCTTAATCAATTTGTACAGTTTATCGTGATGAGATAATGCTGTCACAATCCCATCCTCATTCACCTTCAACTGGTTCCTAAAACTGTGCAGACTATGAGGTGTATGGCTAGCTTCTATTCCACATGGAGAAGCTTCTAATTATGCCTGAAATTCTTTTTCTGCAAAGTCCTGTATGTTTTCATGCTGATCTAGAAGTAGGTCAACACCAATTCCATTTGTGAAATCATCGGTGTCCTGAATTGGTGTCCAAGTACAAGTGGACTTAGGCTACTCCATGTATTCATCATCATCCCACTCAAATGAAACATCAAATTATGGTATGCTATCCTTCTGAAGAGAAGATGAGACATGCAAACCAAAAGAAGGCATCTCCTGCTCATCACCTTTTTCCATTCTATTTTCCATAGGATCAGCTATATGCTGGTCACTAACTGCTGAAAATTCATTGTAGAGGTTTCTAGATACTTCACCCAAGGCATGTTATGCTTTTCCATTCAAATCCTTAGATTTTGTAAATATCCTTGAGTATGCCCCTTTAATGTTAGGATCTCTCATAAGCATGGACAACTCCTGTAACAACTCAAATATAGACTTCTTTGTAGCCATTTGACAACTGAGCTTTGTATTTTCACAAGATGGCAATACCTTGGCTCTGATACCACTATAATATCCCTTGCTAATTCTGACCTCAAAATGTTGATTAGAGGCTCAAGAAATATCGTCAGGTTCACCAAAAGGGGAACAAATATTTTGGTTGCTATAGGACCTCTAACACTTCTAGATTTTTTCACTCTAAAGGAGAGGGATAGACCAAAATGGAAATGTTTACACTTAAGATGCTCTGACTCTAAACTCTTCACTTGCTGCCTTTGGAATTTTATCAAATAGTTGGTGTGCAAGCTAATATAGGCTGATAAGAACTCCTGATTGCTTTATTTTGACTTCCCTTGTTGTCAATGATGTTCCTTTGAATTTTATAATGGTACCAATGATTGCAAATGACAACTACGAAGGTTCCCAAGATGAAATGCAATTATTTTTATGTATTTTTGATGCATATAGATGACTGAAACTACTTGTAGTATGCAACTACAACAACTAGGAATTATGACAAACACTTTGGATGCAACCTAAGATGGCATATGTGCAACTATAACCAAGTAACATTAACACAAACACTTGGTATGAAAACTAATAATAATATTTATGCCAAAATGAGAACCTACAGCCAAATGACAATTTGTCAAACACTTGGCAAACATACTTCAATGTATTAAAGTCTAAAAACTGAATATTGCTGATATGAAAGTATGATTACAATTTCAATTTGCAAAGATGATACAATGACTGAATTTCAACTACCAAAAGACTTCAACAAAGTGCTCTCATGGTTGGCAACAACTTCAGACCTTTGTACTCAGAAAATTATGCAATACAAGTTTTTTTTAATAAAAAGAGGGTAAAAATTTATTGAATCAGCAAAGCATTACAAAGGGGAAGAAAACTCCCAATAAAAGCAACAGCCCAACCCCAAATTAAGATACACCTAAGAAACACCTCATATCTTCCATAACCAAATCTTCAAGAACCAAAGCCAGATCGTCGGGGAGATTGTCCCACTCCGCCACATTCCAAGTCCCCATTTGCTCAGCAGCCCATCTAGCCAAGCCATCAGCTACCTTATTCCACTCCCGAGGGACATGACAAAAGACAACAAAATCGAAGGTAGTGCCCAAAGCAACAATTTGCTTGACCACCACAGCCAACTGCCAATTCACCTCCTCAAACCACCTCCTATTTAAGAGGTCAATAACAACCTGAGAATCTGATTCACAAACAATCCTTCTCCATCCCAGCGCACAAGCCCATTCCAAAGCCAGAAGAATGGCAGTGGCCTCCATGAGGTTATTAGTATGCTGACCTCTATAAATAGAGAAAAAGAACACCACCACACCAGAGCCATCTCTACCAATGCCACCAACTCCGGCATGCCCAGGATTTCCTCTAGAAGAGCCATCCGTATTAATTTTCAACTCTCCCAGAGCAGGGGGACACCAGTGACCAGCCCGACTAACCTTCTCCCTCCCGTGTCTATGGCGAACAGTCTTCCCAATTCCTTTTCCCCCTAGGGGTAGCCCCAACGCACTAGCTACTCCAAAATCACCAGGATCCACAGGAATAGACAAATCGCACTTAGCTGTCAAAGTCTCCTGAAGACCCCCCAAGATTCTCAACCATAACTGACCAATCTGCAGCTTTCTATCCAAAAAGATTCTTCGATTGCGTTCCAACCAAATATGCCAAATTATCAGACTAGGGCCAATCGCCCAAGCAATTAAAAGAAAAGAGGTCCTAACCGAAGGAGACCCTTGACTTTCCCAGAATTCCTTCAAAGAAGAAGCATGTCTACATGGCATATGCCATAGATTCCACCAAAAGTGCCAAATGGCTTTCGCAAAGGAGCACTGAAAGAAAAGATGAGAAATACACTCTTCATGACCAGCACACATAACACACATAGAAGGTCCCTGGAAGCCACGCTTACAGAGATTCTCCCAGGTCAGACATTTTCCTTGCACCACTAGCCAAGAGAAGAAATTGCACTTAGGCCATGCAAACTTATTCCAAACCTTCTTCCACCAAGAGATCTCAGTACTCCCAAACAACTGCTTATCAAGGACTGTATAGCCTGAAGCTATAGAGAATCTACCTTTTTGATCAGAGTCCCAAGCCAACACATCACGCCCCAAAAGGGAGCTACAAGCACGTCTAGACAAAATCCCAGCAAGCTCTTGACGGTCCTCAACTGTGCCCTCAGGAGGCCATTCCCCTGGGTCCTTCCACCTGAAAACAGTAGTCTGACCCAATGTTTGAGGAGTTTTAAAATCAGCCACGTGACAAAAACCAGCATCAGTGAAGTGTTGACACAAATTTTGCAAATGAGGATGAGAAGCCAAAATGGGAGGAAATCCATCCCAAGAATCATGCCAAAAAAGGGCTTCCTTACCCTCATTACAAATCCAGAACAACCCCTGCTTGACCAACTTGGCACCCCTTTTGAGAGTGCACCAAACCAAAGAGCCCTTCCCTTCTAAGCTAAAGCGGGCCACATCAGCACTCTCGACCTCACCAAGATACTTTGAGGTAAGGATTCTTGCCCACAACTGGTTTTGCTGAGAGCACCACCGCCAATATAGTTTCGCAACGAGAGCTTTCCCATTCAAGTCAGTCCTGCGAAGCCCCAACCCGCCTTCCTGCTTCGGTCTACAGATGACATCCCATTTAACCAAGCTCCACTTTCTATGGAGAAGGTTGCCTGTCCAAAGAAATTGCCTAGACAATCTTTCAAAATCTTTGATAAAACTAGATGGTGCCGAGAGGACAAAGCATCTATAAATAGGAAGAGCTTGAACCACAGACTTTAGTAGGGTCACTCTACCAGCAGAAGAAAGCCACCTGCAAGTCCAATGACTGACTAGATTGCGAAACTTGTCTAAAATCCCCTTCCAAAACAATTGAGGAAGCGAGCGAACCGCAAGCGGGATGCCAAGATAAACAAAAGGAAGAGTACCAATCTGGAAACAGAGAATACCAGCGATCCTCCTTTGAATAATCTTTGGGGTATTAAAGAAATAAATAAAGGACTTCCCTTCATTCATTCGTTAACCTGAAGCAGCCAAATAACAATCTAGAGTGCTACGCCATCTGACAGCCTCCTCCACCTTGGCACGACCCATGATAGCAGTATCATCTACGAACTGCAGATGAGACTGAGAGGGAATGTTATTTCCCCAGCTCCACCCCTGTATCAAGCCACACTCCACACGAGATCTCATAAACCTCCCAAGGCCTTCCGCAAGCAAAATAAACAAATAGGGAGACAAGGGATCTCCTTGTCTAAGCCCCCTAGAAGCCTTGAACAACTCAGAGGGTTCACCATTGACCAACACAGAGAAGGAAGAAGAAGTGACACAACTCCTGACCCACTCAATCCAATCACCAGCAAAGCCAAAAGCTTCCAGAAGCTTGAACAAGAAGGCCCATTTCACACGATCGTAAGCTTTAGCCATGTCCAACTTGATGAACATGGCTTTCTCTTTAGAGCCCGCCATAGAATGGATGGTCTCGGCAGCAATAATGACACCATCTAAAATTTGTCTACCAGCAACAAAACCCCCTTGTTCTTCAGAGATTAGTTTGCCCAACCAAGGTTTCAACCGCTCAGCAATCAACTTAGTGATAATTTTATACACCACATTACACAAAGCAATGGGCCTAAAATTATCCAAAGTATTAGCTCCCACCTTCTTTGGTATGAGGGCCAAAAAAGTAGCATTCATAGATCTCAACATTTGTTTGTTCAAAAGAGATTCTTGAACAACCGCCAGAAGGTCCAATTTAATCACTTCCCAAAACTCCTGGAAAAATTCAGCCGGAAACCCATCAGGCCCTGGGGCTTTTCCCCGTTTCATCTGAAAAACAACTTCCTCAAGCTCAGATAAAGGGATAGGACGAAGCAAAGATTCATTCATTTCTCTAGTGACCAAATTTGGTATGATACCTAGGATCAAAGCTTCATCCACCTCAGCAGGAGGGGAATCCTCAGACATCAACATAGAGAAGAAACGGGTAGACTCAGCAGAAATAGAAGCTGAAGACGAAAGAGTCTCTCCATTCTCTGACACTAAAGATGAGATAACATTACCTTGCTTTCTGTCCTTCACAGAGTTGTGGAAGAAGGAAGTATTCCTGTCTCCAGCCTGTAGCCACTCAATTCTAGATTTTTGTTTCCAAAAGATCTCCTCCCTTGAGTTCCATTCTTCCACAACCTTCACTGCAGCCGCCTCAAGCACACCAAGCTCCTCCGTGAAACCTTGGTCCCGAATCTGCCAAGTAATAGCATCCAACTGAGACTGAGCATTTTTCCTTTCTTGGAAGAGATTACCAAAGTGCTGCCTATTCCAACGCTTCAGCTTATACTTCAAAAACTGGAGTTGCTTCGAGAAGGAGTACATAGCAGTCCCATGAGCCGGCTTCCCAAAACTCCACCACCCAAGAACTAAGTCATGAAGAGAATCATCCCTGAGCCACATAAGCTGAAACTTAAAAGACTGTTTTAAACCTTGACGGGGTAAAGTAGCAGTAAGTTTGATGGGCCAATGATCAGAACCCCTGCCATCCAAAATCTCAGAGCTAGTCACCCACCTATCCCCCATCCAAAAACTAGAAACCAGGAATCTATCCAATCTTTCAGAAATAGCTGCTTCCCCACATCTTCTATTACTCCAGGTAAATAACCCATTACTCGGCTTGATGTCAACCAGATTCAAGAGAGCAATATTATCCTTCAAGAGAGTCGAAGCAGAATCCAAACGGACATTACCACCCCGCTTTTCCTCTAAAGAAGTGACAGCATTAAGATCTCCAGCCAGAATCCAAGGAAGATAAGGATCCAGAGACCTCACATATCGCACATGATCCCACAACAGAGCCTTACCCTGAAGGTCAGTCGGTGCATACAAGTTCGAGAAGAGAACTCTCTCCCCTGACTCAAGATGAGAAGCCACACAAGAGATTGAACCTCTGCAAGAGACCCACCAAAAAGGTCTAACTCTGCGTGGGTCCCACAAACAAGCCACCCCCCCAGAATTACCAAACGCCCCAACACATTGGCACTGACCACGACCCAAAATCCTAGCAGCCACCGCCAACATACTATCAACAGACAACTTAGTTTCCTGTAAGAAAACCACATCAGGAGAATGAGACCAAATCAAATCTCGAATAGCCTTTTGTCTAGGGAAGCTATTCATACCCCGCACATTCCAAGAGAGCACAATCATCGAAGAGGCTGAGAGAAGTGGGAATCAATAGTCTTCACCGAACCTGACTCTACCAACGACTCACCAGTTAGCTTGACTTTTTCCTGATCCTTCTTTCTACCCACCTTAAGATGTTTCTCAAGAGCCCCTTTCTTGAAATTTTTTTGATGCAGACCTAAACCAGGAGGGTGAGACTTCTGTTTACCTAGATCCAAAGCACCTTGCAACTCAGGAGGAGCTCCACCAATGTCTGCAAGCCCGCCAGATGCCTCCAACACTAAATCAGTCGTAGCCAAAGCAAGGTCTGGAGGAGATTCAACAGAAGCTATCTGAGCATCCTGTACTCCAAACTGAGTCAAATTTGGAGGCCCAGAAGATTGAATGCTAGGCACCTCCTCCCCTAAAGAATTCCCTGATCTCTGTAGGACTTCTTGAAAACCCTCCTCTTGAACTAAATCCTCTAGAGCCCCAAATTTGTTGAGAGTCTCTTCCTCTTGCCTATCTTTAAATGATCTCTTTTGGCCTCGATTACAATTCCTAGTCTTCACTGGGATAAATCCCTCCTTATCAGCCCCCCCTCCCTGCATGGGAGCTTTACCCTTATCTGCATGCAAAGAGGGCTGAGAAGAAGCATTACTTGTACCGAAAACACCTAAGGCCCGGGGACACCTCCGTTGGAGATGTCCATACTCATGACATATTCGACACCTGAATGGAAGCATCTCATAGTCTAACGGTTGAGTCCAGGAGCAGGATCCAACAGTCATATCAATAGAATCTGGTAACGGCTTACTCAAATCAATTTCAACACAAACCCTAGCATAAGAGAAAATGCGCTTATTTAGGGTCTGTTGAGATGGACCAATAGGTCTTCCTAGCAACAATGCAATCGACTGCAATATATCACTTCTCCAACATTCTAATGGTAGCCGAGGCAGACGAACCCAAACTGGGACTCGAGAAGGTAATTCCTCTGCCGAGTTAAAGCCAGCATGCCATGGTTTGATGAAGAGACCCACCTGATTATAGAAGTACGGACCACCTTCAAAAGCCCTGTTTCGGTCAGAAACACATGAGAAATCTACCATAAAGAAGTTATTTGCAGCCATTAGAATATCAAAGTCTCCTTCCAGATTCCATGTCTTACGAATCCAATTATCCAGAAACGTGAGAGAAACCCTCATCCCTAGGAACTTACAAATCAAGACATGGTTGCAATAGTATTCGATATCCTCAGCTACCGATTCTGATTGCACAACTAAAACTGGACGTTCTTGAGTCCTCTCCAGGCATCCATTAACCTTATGCAATTTAAAGGCACCATTTCGAGCCCCACCCGAACCAGAAGAATGTTGAGGAGGAATATTAGCATTCACCCCAGCCGAAGTAGAATCCATACCTGCCATATCTAATGGCACGTGGGCATCCATTTAAAACACCAATAAGAAGGCACATGCAGCCCCCCACTCACCAGGCCAACGCCAAAATGAGAGCCCAGAACAGGCGCCCAACACAAAAAGCAGCAATAAAAGGGAAAAAAGCATGCCTCCCCAAGCAGGCACCATGCACAAACCAGAGGACGCTAAGACTGCAGAGAAACGCCCCTTTTGGAGACCGCATAATTTGTCCTCAACGCAGCACCAGAGGAAGAAAAAAGCACCACCCACAGCAGCAAAAACAATGGCAACCTGGTCCCCTTGACCCCCCGCGAGCAAGAAATCCCCCAGCGCACAGAAAAAACAGACAGCAAGCTAGGGCTCGGGTGCCCTAGCTCGCCTGCACTCCCACGTGAACGCCATCCTGAATTTTTTATGCAATACAAGTTCAAATAACATCAAAGAACCTAATTTTTGAAGTGTGGATGATCAACAAAATGAATGAAGAAGACTTCTAATTTTTTCTAGATTTTTTGAAGCCTTCCAAGCATGAAATCGTCCCTCCTTGGTGAAGCCGCCCTACCCTTGCCTGACAATATTTTAGATAAATAAATTCAGCAATAAAACTTCACTTCTTAGCACTTGAAATGATTGATAGGACAAAAGGAACAACATGCAACAATGCCCATAACCATAGGATGCTTTAATGATGAGATATGATCAAAAATATCATGCCAATAGCGCCCTTGCTGCTGTGTGTTAGACTTCAAAAATAAATAACAACAACCTGGAAACACCTCCAATTTGTTCTCAAAAAGATCTCCAAACAACCACAAAGAGTTTGAGCCAATGCCCACAAAATTTGGATGCAAGGATGTGCCAATATGAACCAAATCTGAGTATGAGTATGCAGAGTGAAACTCTCCAATGACTAGAAAGCTCTAATGAAAAATCTATATATCCTCCAATGTAGCACAAATTGGACTTCTAAAATAAAGCCCACTCAATTAGCAATAATTCAGCTGATATTTCACAACCTCAAAATTGCATAACCAATGAGAGTTTTCGTTCCCAATGTTTGGAAATGGTAGAAACCCTAGATGGATCCTTCACCACACAAGTCTTCAATTCAAATGTCAATTCCTAGATGATAGAAGCTTGGCTTGAACTTCTTTTATAATTTTTCAACCCATCTTCAAGAAGCTTCTAGAAAATAATATTATTTTATTTTATATTAGTGATTTTATGATATAATATTTTATTTAAGTCACTTTATTAAATTAATTAAATATAGGATCACTTTATAATATTCATTTAATTAGTAACCTTACAGATAATTAATTTAATAATTATCTCCCTTATTTCTCCAATCCAAGTGAATCTAGGAAATGAAACCCATCAACTGACTAGATAACTACCTCCAAAAGACCCTCTAACCAAGCTCCTTAACCTACGAGAGTCAAGAATAAGCTAAACCCTCTAAAAAATGATGCTCACAACAATGGGGACATTACAAACTTGGGCACCCAAAGATGAAAGATAAACATTACATTAAATGCAATAAATGATGGAAATTCAAGTGACCCCTATAGCCTCTTTCCAAGCACCCACTTGGAGAATCCCAATAGTCACTCATTTATCCTTTCCCTTATCTTTTATTATCCCATTCTAGGTGTCCACATGTGGGGAAAATAATATTAAATATTTATGTCCACACATAACCTTTATCGTTGCTAGTGGACCCATTGTAAGGAAAAACAAATGCGGAAACAATTCTCCTAACATCAAAACCTCAAGGAAGAATGCAAATACACTTTTAAATTTTACAATTACAGTCAAATTAAGATGTACTTTGAACTAAATATCAGAAACAAAGAATTAGACAAATACAGATGAACACCAGATTTACGTGGGAAAACCCTTACGGGAGAAAAACCCACCACACCAAGAGAAATCACTTTGTATTACAGTAATGGAGATTACATACAAATGTCAGATTTATCTTTCTGATGTCATACTACAGCAGCTTTCACTATGAACAATCTTCGTACAAGAACTTTCAAGTTACAGACTTCACAGCATAGTATTCATCCACTGATCATACACAGTACTATTCATCCAACTGTTGATCGAACCAACCAAACGAACCATCGAGCATCTGCAACTTCAAACTATATTCATGTCGTTCCCTGTCTATCGAACTTCCTCACAGAACTACCACAACAGACTGCCTTCCAACAGTTCCCATTCAGCTCCTCCTATTTGTCCACGAGATGCCACATAGGAAAGTCTCACTTGGTCAAATGGATTCAAGCTGTGTTGTCATATCGGTGAGACACTTAACATGTCTCCCCGATGCCAACACAGTGAACACTTGATATCGCCAAGACTCCATCTTTTCGCCAAGATGTTACATCGAATCCAGAGAGCTATCGCTCAGCTTTCACCATGTCGCCAAGACATATCGCTTTCGTTGAGACGTCATACTGAAACCTCAAAGTCACAACGAACTGTCATACCGTCGGCAAGACTTACCGCTCTCGCCAAGACCTCATACCGGGTTCTCAAGTCATATTGACAACAGAATTCTTCATCGCTAAGACATTCAACTGTCGCTGAGAGATTTCACCGAGATCTTTATGTTATACCGAAGCCATCAGTAGTCACCAAGACATTCATCTTTCACCAAAGGTTTCACCGATCTCTTAAGTTACACCGAAGCCATACTACTATTGGCAAGACCTTTGCCCATCGCTAAGACCTCACACCGAGACCTTTATGTTACCGTAACTCCATATGTGTTCCTGTTGGCAAGACATTCAACATTCGCTGAGATGTCTTCCCGGGACCTTTGAGTTACCCCGAAGACTTTAAACCAAACGTTGTCGATGAGACATATTACTTTCAATAAGACTTCTCACCGAGCCGCCATAGGTTATCTCGATAAGCGATTGAATGGCCTGTCGGCCAGAGATCTCCACACGGTAAGATGTCACAACGAATGCTTCTTGTCACAGCGATAGGTTCCAAAGTAAAAACGTTCGGCAAGACGCTTGCTAGGTCACAACGATCTGATATGTTCAACAAGAGTCAAAACTACTAGTCGGCCAGACTTCATGGATGTCACATCGACTTTACTCCAGTAGAGGCTACAACCTGTGGGATTGAGACATATATTTCCAACAATCTCCTACTTGATGAAGATCACACAGGCACCTCCAAAGCACAACAAAACTTACTGAAAATCATGGGCACTAAGGCCCATTGAATTGGCACACCACTGGAACTTGTCTGTGCTTGCTGGCTTCATCAATGTATCTGCAACATTCTCCAGAGTATCAACCTTTTCCAAACTGACCTTTCCATCCTCCACCATATCTCGTACAAAGTGGTACTGTACATCTATATGTTTCGTCATGGCATGGAAAGTAGGATTCTTTGCCAGACAAATTACACTCTGACTGTCACATAAAACAGTTATTTGCCCTGCATCAAAACCAATGTTAGAACACAAATGTTTTAACCAAACTGCTTCTTTACAAGCATGAGTAGCTGCCATGTATTCAGCCTCTGTAGTGGACAAAGTGACTACAGCCTGCCGCTTACTCATCCAACTCACTACACCACCATTCAACATGAAAATGTATCCACTAGTGGACCTCCTGTTGTTAATGTCCCCTGCCCAACCAGAATCCACATAGCCTCGAATACTAAGAGTTCTCTGTGATTCAACCAAGTTCCCATGGTAACACAAAGCAAAATCTGAAGTCCCCTTCAAATATCTAAACACTCTCTTCACAACATCCCAATGTGTTCTTCTTGGATTAGCCATAAACTGACTAAGAACTCCTACTGCTTGGGCAATGTCTGGCCTTGTCTAGACCATTGCATACATAAGACTGCCTACTGCACTAGCATAGGGTACACTGGTCATGTTCTCCATCTCAGTAGGATATTTTGGATAGTCTTCAACAGATAGCTTCGTTCCCTGCAAGACTGGAACAACTAGCTGTTTGCAATCATTCATGCAAAATATCTCTAGAACAGTCTTGATATACTTACTCTGACTGAGCCAAAGTTTTCTATTATTCCTATCCCTAGTTATCTCCATCCCCATAACATACCTTGCTGCACCAAGATCTTTCATTTCAAACTTAGCAGACAACTGAGACTTAAGATCAGAAATCATTAGCTTACTATTGCCTATGAACAACATATCATCAACATAGAGTGCAATAATGAGTACTTGATCACTTTTAGCTTTATAATAAACAAAATGATCAGATTTTGATCTCACAAATCCCAAAGACAATACAAAAGAATCAAATTTCTGGTACCACATTCTAGGTGACTGCTTTAGCCCATACAAAGACTTTTTCAACTTGCAAACCAGTTTCTCTTTACCTTTTTCAACAAAGTGCTCGGTGGGACATATAGATTTCTTCTTCAAGATCACCATGAAAAAATGTTGTTTTCACATCCATCTGTTCGACCTCTAAGTCATACGCTGCTGCAAGTGACAACAGAAATCTGATAGATGTCAGCTTAGCTACAGGAGAAAAAATTTCCCCATAATCAATTCCCTCTACCTGGGAATAACCCTTTGCAACCAATCTTGCCTTGTACTTTTCCACACTACCATCCAGACCAATCTTCTTTTTGAATACCCATTTGCAGCCAATAGCTTTTCTGCCTTTAGGCAAGGGCACCAAACTCCAAGTTTCATTCTTTTCTAATGATGCCATTTCTTCATTCATGGCATCCAACCAAGAGTCTGAATCAAAAATTTTAAATGCCTCATTTACAGTCCTAGGCTCATCAGTGCTAGAAATTAAAGCATAGGCACAAGTAGAATCTATCAAAGAGAACCCATACCTATCAGGTTGTTTTCTTTCATGGGTTGACCTCCTCACTTGCTGAGGCTGAGGTTCTTCTTCTTATTCAGAACTTTCAGAACTTCTTGAGCTCTCCCCAGTTTCAGATACATTTTGAATTTTCAATTCCTCTTTCTCTGGTGTAGGAGGAATTAAAGCTACATCCTTATTATTTTCTGACTTTGTTTCTGACTGCAGATCCAAGGTGGAAGGTTTCAACTCACGAAAGATTACACTTCTGCTGTATACAACCTTCTCTGTATCAGGATTCCAAAGCTTGTATTCTTTTATGATAGCACTATAGCCAATAAAAATACATTTGACAGCCTTGTTCTTCAATTTAGATCTTTTCACATCTGGCACATGTGCATATGCCTCACAGCCAAAAACACGAATATGTCTTAAAGAGGGCTTCTTACCAGACCACGCTTCCAAAGGTGTTTTCTCAATAAGAGCAGAGTTTGGAGAACGATTAATAAGGTAACATGTAGTAGATACAACCTCAACCCAGAACTTCTCCTCCAAGCCAGCACTACTGAGCATACTTCGTGCTCTCTCCATCACTATCCTATTGAACCTCTCTGCAACTCCATTCTGCTGTGGAGTATAAGGTGTAGTCTTATGTCTTTTAATCCCATGGTCTTTGCAATACCTCTCAAATTCATCATAACAAAATTCACCGCCATTATTAGTCCTTAAGTATTTTATTTTTCTACCAGTCTGATTTTCAACAAGATTCTTAAATTCCTTAAATCGACTGAACACTTCTGATTTACTTTTCAAAAAATAAACAAATGCTCTTCTTGAATAATCATCAATGAACGACACACAGTATCTTGACTTAGACAAAGAAGGAACATTCACTGGACCAAACACATCCGAATGAATATAATCTAGCAAACCAGAAGATTTATGAGGTTTGGAATAAAATGAAACACGGTGCTGTTTTCCATATATACAATGCTCATAGAATTTAAATTCAAGGTTGCAATCTTCAAGCCCCTCAACTATATTTTTGTTCTTCAAAGTTTTTAAACCTTTCTCTCCTATGTGGCCTAGCCTATGATGCCAAAGCATAGTCTTCTCTGCTAGAAGTTTTACTTCCATAGAGTTTACATAATTAGGGATATTTCCCTCTTTATCTCCATGAGTAGCTTTCTGTGACTTTACAAAGACATTGTTACATTGAACAACATGTGCATCCAACTTGTACAAGGTAACAATTCGAGCACCTCTAGCCAACACCATTGAACCTCTAGTCATCTTGTAGCCATTTCCAGAGAATGTGACTTGCACTCTAATATCATTTAGCATACTTACAGAAAGTAAGTTTCGAGCCAGACCTGGTATATGCATTACATTATTGATTCCCTTCACTTTTCCATTAGGGAATTGTATTCTGACTCTTCCACGGCCAACAATCTCTAAAGTTGAATCACTTGCCAATTACACCTTTCCACCATTGTATTTTTCATACTCTATAAACTAGTCTCTATGAGATGTCATGTGGAAAGATGCTCCAGAATCAATCAGCTAAACATCATCTGATGCCTATGTAACCAAGGCTGCAATGAAGGCGTCTCCATCACCGTGAGAAGAACCACTATTGGAAGAGCCCTTCTTCTTCTTTTTCTCCTCTTTACAATCCTTTCGGACATGACCAAGTTGCCCACAGTTCCATCACTTCACCTTGGACTTCTTGCCAGGAGACTTTGATCTCCCCTCTGATTTTGATTTGGACTTCTTGTCCTTCTTCTTGCCTTTCTCCTTTGACCTTCCTCTAACAGCAAGGGCCTCCTTCGCCATCTCAGCAGATTTCCTTCTCGTTTCTTCTAACAGCAAAGAACCAACAACATCTTCCATCTTGAAACTAGATGTTGTAATCCCAATAGCCATCACCAAATGATCCCAAGAGTCTGGCAAAGAACACAATAGAAGCATACAACGATCCTCTTCTTTAGTCTTCACACCAACAAATGTTAATTGAGCAAGCAACATATTAAACGCATTCAAATGATCAGCTATAGACCCTCCTTCCTGCATTCTCAAAGAGTATAACTTCTTCCTCAAGAAAAGTTTATTCACTAAGGACTTCCCCTGATAAATAGATGCCAGTCTCTTCCACAAGGAATATGCAGTCTTCTCCTCATGCACATTGAGAAGAACGGAGTCTGCCAAACAGAGCCTTATCAGCCCCTTAGACTTTCTATCTGCAAGGTCCCAATCTTCTTGCTTCATGCCTGTAGGCTTCGCTCCAGACACATCAATCCAAAGATCTCAATCCACTAAGAGATCCTCCATTTTGAGTCTCCACAACTCAAAGTTGCTACCATTGAACTTCTCTATTTCAATCTTTTCTGATGTGCTAGCCATCTCAATATGTAATTAGAAATTGACAAACTTCTACAGGACTCCCACTAAATAGAATTGACACAAAAAACCCAACGTACCCACAAGGATAACACAACTGGCCAGGCTCTGATACCACTTGTAAGGAAAAACAAATGCAGAAACAATTCTCCTAACGTCAAAACCTCAGGGAAGAATGCAGATACACTTTTAAATTTTACAATTACAGTCAAATTAAGATGCACTTTGAACTAAATATTAGAAACAGAGGATTAGACAAATACAGATGAACACCAGATTTACGTGGGAAAACCCTTACGGGAGAAAAACCCACCACACCAAGAGAAATCACTTTGTATTACAGTAATGGGGATTACATACAAATGTCAGACTTATCTTTCTGATGTCATACTACAACTTTCACTATGAACAATCTTCGTACAGAAAATTTCAAGTTACAGACTTCACAACATAGTATTCATCCACTGATCATACACAATACTATTCATCCAACTGTTGATCGAACCAACCGAACAAACCATCGAGCATTTGGAACTTCAAACTATATTCATGTCGTTCCTTATTTGTCGAACTTCCTCACAGAACTGCCACAACGGACTGCCTTCCAATGGTTCCCATTTGACTCCTATTCATCCACGAGATGCCACATAGGAAAGTGTCACTCGGTCAAACGACTTCAAGTTGTGTTCTCATATCGGTGAGACACTGAACGTGTCTCCCTGATGCCAACACAGTAAACAATCGATATCGCCAAGACTCCATCTTTTCGCCAAGATGTTACATTGAGTCCAGAGAGCTATCGCTCACCTTTCGCCATGTCGCCAAGACATATCACTTTCGCTGAGACGTCATACCGAAACCTCAAAGTCACAACGAACTGTCATACGGTCGGCAAGACTTACCGCTCTCGCCAAGACCTCATACCGGGTTCTCAAGTCATACCGACAACAGACTTCTTCATCACTAAGACATTCAACTGTCGCCGAGAGATTTCACCGAGATCTTTATGTTATATCGAAGCCATCAGCAGTCGCCAAGACATTCGTCTTTCGCCAAAGGTTTCACCGAGCTCTTAAGTTACATCGAAGCCATACTACTATCGGCAAGACCTTTGCCCATCACTAAGACCTCACACCGAGACCTTTATGTTACCGCGAAGACTCCACGTAGACTCCATATGTGTTCCCATCGGCGAGACATTCAACATTCGTTGAGATGTCTTCCCGGGACCTTTGAGTTACCCTGAAGACTTTAAACCAAACGCTGTTGGCGAGACATATTACTTTCGATAAGACTTCTCACCGAGCCACCATAGGTTATCCCAATAAGCGATTGAATGGCCTGTCGGCCAGAGATCTCCACGTAGTAAGATGTCACAACGATTGCTTCTTGTCACAACGATAGGTTCCAAAGTAAAAACGTTCGACAAGAGACTTGCTAAGTCACAACGACCTGATCTGTTCAACAAGATTCAAAACTACTAGTCGGCCAGACTTCATAGATGTCACACCGACTTTGCTCCAGTAGAGGTTACAGCCTGTGGGATTGAGACATATATTTCCAACACCCATCACCCCTTATGAGTATATTACAAACAATGGTGAGAATTAATATTACAAAATATCTTTCTAATACACTCTAAGTGCCTAGAGACACTTTTTGAGGATGTCGGAACCATGCCATAGGATTTACAAGGTGGATGTCACCTTAATCCTAACACCTATGGCATATTTAGGGGCATGCCTCAATTAAACCTGTAGGCTTGTTCTAACAAAAGTAGTTGAAAACGTTTATGAAGTGTATGGACCTAGGTGTAATTGTAGGAAGTTATAACTATGGAGGTAGGTGTGTGCAATGGTGTTGGATAACTGAGGTGATCAACAATAGCAAGTGTGCATAGTAGGTGAGATGGATGTGTTAAGTGCTTTCCATTTTAGACCAAGCCACCTAAAAAAACATGTTTTACGGTCAATTTGATCATTAGATTGAACTAGCGTTAGAACTTTGTAAAGAAGACAAGCATAAAATACACGTTTGTGTGAGATATTAGTACATATAATATTATCTAAGTAAAAACTAATACAAAATATTTTGTCTCAAACAACAAAAAAATATACATCAAAAATAAACAAAAGACTTCATAATATGAAACATATCAATATAAAATAAAACATTTTAAAAATATTTTATATTAAAAAATGAATCTATATTTATCATAAATAAAAACTATAACAAATACAAATGAAAAATATAAAATATACAATTTTTTCTCTACATCTTTAAATTTTCTCACAAAACAATTGAAGTTATGAACGGAGGTCACGGACATTAGCTTCAATTTTATTTTTGTGAAAAACTTGATTAACTGTCAAATATAATTCTTACTAGAAAATGTAGACGCTACTCTTTGGGACAGTCGGATTTGTGTGACCAACACCGACGGCGGAGTATCTATCACCTTCTCGAGACTTCTACAACTGCACTGTGATGGCGTTTAAATACCTTGGATACACAAAATATTTTAACAGTAATATTTATTATTGATATTCAGTTATGGGATGCCAAGCGTTTCTCATACTGTGCTACTGCAGCTAAATATTCTGATCTTGTATTCAGTTAGTACCAATCCATTCACAGGTAAGTGTATTATTCCCTACATTTCATGTAATCTTTGTTTTCTCTATAAAGAGTTCAATCTTCTGATTTCTAGTTTTCCAGAACATTAAGGGATGCCATGTGGCTAGCTGAAGATTTTGTTTCATTGAATGAGTTTTTGTCTTAGCTTGCATTTATATTTGCCTGTTGCACTTTTGTTGAACATGGATTTTGGGTATAGATGATATCAGAGGGGTTTTGTGATTAGATGTGGGTTTATTGTAAGGTTTATGCTTGTCCTGTTGATAAATGTGGGTTTTCCTTGTAGGGTTTAGCTTTCTTTCCTTGATAAAATTTTAATTGTTTGATAAAGCTCCATAAACTTTGATGGTAAATCTGGAATATGTTTGAATGCAACCCGTAAATATTCTTTATACCACGTTCTGTCAGAACTTGGCTCATGCTCCTATGGCTTATGAGTGTCTCCCATTAATATTACACCGCAATTCCTTGGGCTAGGTTGGTATGTCTTGGGTAGGGTTAAAAGTCGAGGGGCTTTATGACAACATAGATTCAGCTAGGTCATTTTCTTAAGATTTTATACCTTGGCCATAGTCCACTCAGCACTGTTCCCCATGGTTGCTACACTCAAATATTGCCACATGTCAAGTGGGATTGTCAACTGGTTCATGCTGAGAGAAGATTTGAATTTGGGCAGTACTCCTTTATATACCCCTATTGCCATTACATCTCAAGTTCAAAACATTGCTGTATGCAATCTCAATGTTCGGTGGTGTCCCTGCCTTGTTAGATTGATTGTACACCTTATGATGAGCATTAGGAACAAATCAGTTGATTTCCTCCAGTTCTTGGAAATTATGAATTTTGAAATAAATATGACCAAAAAACCTTGGCTTTTTAGGATACAATGTAGTTCATTTCAATATAACATTACCAAAGTGTTACCATAGCAACTATTTGCCATGGGTTTGAAACTGTGTTTAACTTTACATACATAGACTGTATTAGTTCTGATTTTATAAATCATGAGGTAAGAGGGGTTTCAAGGGGTATGGCATTTATTTTGGTTTAGTAGTTTTAATTTTTTTTGATAGAAAGATTTGTTGTTCATCTGCATATCATGATTCTTATCATTGGGTCTCTAATTGTTTTTGTAAAACAACATTTAGGCTTAAGGTCTAAACAAGAGGATTTGATATATTTTGGCAGGTCTATGATTGGTTGGAAAATCTGTAATTGCTTACTTTTAAGGGTATGGGTATGTGGACCTTGTCGCTTGGAGATGTTTTTTGAGAGCTGTTGTACGTGGCTGATTTATATTGTTACGTCCTTTGAATGGCTACTATATTTGAATTCAGGTAGAGAAAATAGTTGGATAGAAGACATGCCTGTTTCCAAACTGGAAGTAGGCAACGGCACAAAGAATGTTGCCGAAACTAGGGCTGTAGCAAAAGTGGACAATATTGATCACTAGAAGCACCTGGGGCTGAGAAGAATAAATAGCTGAGGACAAAACCAAGGGTAGTATGAATTTGGTGGGTCAGGAAGAAGAAAATTATGAACATATGGACAAGCAGCAGAAGAGTGGGGCACAGGACATACAGTAGGAGAAAAAGGAGAGGAATAACAAGCTCAAGTAGAATGAAATAGAAAAACAGGAAGAAGAAGCTCTGTTTGAAAATATGACTGTGTGTTAATCTAACAAGTATAGAACAAAGAAGCTAATAGAGATGAGAAATAATGAAAACCACAATATAAAAGAAAACAAAGATAAAAAAGATAACAATTTAGGAGGGAAAGACCCATTCGAGCTTGTCCCAGAATATGATGGGAAGGCTATATTGCCGTTTT
Source organism: Sequoia sempervirens (assembly GCA_007258455.2). NCBI lineage: Eukaryota > Viridiplantae > Streptophyta > Pinopsida > Cupressales > Cupressaceae > Sequoia > Sequoia sempervirens. Next base: position 66,843 of record VDFB02357914.1, read on the forward strand.
CAAATTCCTATACATGTGACTGTGACCTGAGAGAAATAGGCTTACCAGAACATTGTATATTTGAATATCCTTCAAGTAATGTGGCAGATAAATGGGACATTGCACTTAAAGAGGCAGGCACACATGAAATTCCCGATACTATGAATAAGGAGCCGACAACAGAGATGGAGGAGGCACATACCTCGCCATGTGGTGGGGAAGTACATGATTACCAGATATCATCCGATGTGGCAGGATTGTTATTCACGGTAACTGCCAAACCAGAAATAATAATGAGTGAGCCTGAAAAAAAGCAAGTGAGAGCAGTGGAGAAATATCTGGGATTAGGAATTGAGAAGAAGAGACTTGACAAATTAAGCACATATAGACTACCTATAAAAGAGTGTGGTGGTGAGGAACTTACTGAAACTTCAGTGTCAAGCAAGGGACTAAATGTAGATTTAGGGAATATTTATGTAGAGAAGCTTGAAACAAAGACACAAGTAGGTTCTCAGGTCACTTCCGAATGTTATAGACAGCAAGTGGGGGCTGAGATAGAGGTTGTTCAGGTGGAGAATGAAGAAGTAGAAATTGCAGGAGACATTGATGTGAATGATGATGAAAATAGGATAATACTAGATTCTTATGCTGAGAATGAATGTCAGGGTGAGATCAATAAAAGTTTGATTGACAAGTTGTCACTTTGTAAGAGAGATGAAGTCTATAATTTTCAAACTATAGATCGGAATCTTTTAGAATTTCAAGGTGTAATTAACAGAGAATGCATGAATGAATTTGGTGAAGTAGCATGTAATGCGCCATCGGGTTGTACACAATCTTCTATAAACATTCTAAAATCAAATGATGTAGAATTAATTGTCCATGACCCAGGCATCATCAAATCTATCGATGTAGATAAAAAGGAAGATAGGGAGCTGAAACTTTTAGAAGATACTCAAACTGACAGAAAACAGCCAAAACATAAGAATATCGGCAACACAAATGTATCAGTAAGATCTATGCCTGTGGGGGGAAGAGATCATGACACAATTACAGACATATACTGGAAGCAGGATTATGCATTCCTTAAGGAGAATGATTCTGAGATAGAGACTCGTGAACTACTTGATGCTACTTTTGCAGAAGAGAAACAACATCCAAATAGAGTTTCTACTGTTGGATTTCAGATAAGGGAAATAATAGAGAACTCAGATAATGTATACAAATCCCCATTCAATAGGAAATCTTTGTCAGAGTTTGACTTTCCAGCCTGGTCTCACAAGGCTTTCAGTGGAGTTGTAGATGTTAGACCAAAGTTGGGCAATTTAGAAGATGATGACAGTGAAAGTGAGGAAGGAGGTGATCTACATGCAAAACCTTTATTGGCTTCCAACAGTCCATTGGTGCATGTTGCAGAGAACTCTGGTGATGCATACAAGTTCAATTTACATAGGAAACTTTCAGTAGAGTTTAACTTTCCAACTGCGTCTCACAGTTCTGCTACTAGAATCATGGATGTGATCTCAAAGAGCAAGTTAGAAGATGATACTGAAAGTGAGGAAGAAGATGACTTGCATGCAAATGTGACTGCTTTACTTCCTTCCAACAGTTCATTGGCACCTGGTGCAGCATGCCTTGCTGGTGTTGAATCCTCTGTTCGTGCATTGGGGCATGCTCCACCTATGTTGTATCATTCTATACCAAATAGTTTTTCAGTTCCTGAATCATCATCATCTCCAATGGACCAGAACAATGAGTTAATTGAAACACAAGAAAAACTTCAGTTGCTTAGAGTGAAGTTTCTAAGGCTTGTGCACAGGTTTTGCCAGACTCCAGACAATTTTGTGGTTGGACAGGTGCTGTACAGACTTGGACTTGCAGAGCAGCTGTGGTGGAGCAGGAATTCTTGCCGAACTGGACCTTTCAAATTTGATACAAGCAATTTGATTGCACAGGAGCTGGAAGCATCTCATTGGGAAGATTTGGATTTTACTTGTACTATACTGGTTCTTGGGAAAACTGGAGTTGGTAAAAGTGCAACCATCAATTCAATCTTTGGTGAGGTGAAATCTGAAACCAATGCATTTAGACCAGGAACTAAAGTGGCACAGGAGATTGTGGGGACAATTAATGGGATCCGGGTGAGAGTGATCGATACACCTGGGCTTCATGTTTCCTTTTCTGATCAATCTCAAAATGGTAGGATCTTGGCATCAGTAAAGCGTTTCATTAGGAAAACACCTCCAGATATTGTCCTGTACATTGACCGGTTGGATATGCATAGCAAAGGCAATGGAGATCTCCCTTTGTTGTGCACTATAACAGATGCCTTTGGACCTGAAGTTTGGTTCAATACCATTTTAGTCCTCACACATGCTGCATCTGCTCCACCTGATGGTCCTTATGGAACTCCCATAAGCTATGAAACATACATATCTCAGTGTTCTCAGGCAGTACAACAAATTATCCGCCAGGCTGCAGGAGATATGCAGCTTATCAATCCAGTATCCCTGGTAGAGAACCATACTTCATGCAAGACAGATAGGGTAGGTCAAAGGATTCTGCCAAATGGGCAGATTTGGAAGATTGATTTGTTGTTACTTTGCTTTGCATCTAAAATTCTGGCTGAGGCAAATTTACTCTTGAAGTTGAAAGATGGCATGCATGAGAAGCCATTGGTAACTCGTGTAATAGCTCCACCATTGCCTCTCTTTCTTTACTCTTTGCTGCAATCAAGATCTCAACTTAAGCTGCCCGAAGAACTTTGGGATGTGGGTGTTTCTGATGATGGCCTTGAAGATTCACCAGATCTGGAGGAAGAATCTGAGTATGACAAGCTACCTCCTTTAAAATGTTTAACAAGGTCCCAGCTTGCTAGATTAGATAAAGAGCAGAAGAAAACTTATTTTGATGAGATAGACTACAGGGAAAAGTTATTCATGAAAAAACAGTGGAAAGAAAAGAGGTGTCAGCGGAGGTCTAAGAAGAATATAAAGACTTCTAAGGAGAAAAATGAAAAATGCAACAAGCAAATGGAAGATGAAGTTGGCACAGCTGAATCGATACCTATATCTATGCCAGATGTGGCATTGCCACCTTCTTTTGATGCTGATTCTCCAGCCTACAGGTACCGTTTTCTTGATACAGTGAGTCAGTGGCTTGTACAGCCAGTTCTGGAAAGTTATGGGTGGGATCATGATATTGGCTATGAAGGGTTGAGTTTAGAGAAGACTTTTGTAATTGGGAGCAAAATTCCTGTTTCAGTTTCAGGTCAGGTTATAAAGGACAAGGATGAGACTAACCTGCAGTTAGAATGTGCTGCTTCCTTGCAGCATGGAGAAGGAAAAATGACTCTGGCAAGGCTTGATATTCAGAACATTGGTAAGGAAGTGTCTTATACCTTACATAGTGAAACAAGATTTAGTAATTTCAAATACAACAAGATCAAAGCTGGGATGGCCTTCACTCTGTTAGGGGATTCCTTATCAGCTGGTATGAAGCTTGAAGATATATTGATGATTGGTAAGAGGTACAAGGTGGTTTTAAATGGGGGTGCTATGGCTGATCGAGGAGGCCTAGCTTATGGTGGAAACTTGGAAGCTACCTTGAGAGACAAGGACGATCCAATTGGTGGTAAACTTGCTACGTTGGGACTCTCTATAATGAACTCACGTGGAGGTCTTGCGTTTGGATTCAATTTGCAGTCACATTTTGGAATTGGAAGGAATACGAGTATGGAAGCTTGTGCAAACTTCAATAGCAAGGGTAAAGGACAAGCTAGTGTGTGTATAAGAAGCTTGGAACAACTTCAAATTGCTTTGGTCGGTATCATTCCTATCATCAAGGCCCTAATTGGTCACAGGCTGTTAGGGTCTTCTCATGGCTTTGAGTAGACAAAACACTCGAGTCCTAAATCTTTTTGTAATTGCAGGTAAAGAAAACCATGTTTGAATGACTGATTGACTTCAGGTTGAGCTATTTATTTTGAGGTCCTCAAAGGTCAGTGGTGTTCGGCTGGTAGATTAACAAAGTGTCTAACAATAAATTATGACGTCGTCACCAAAATTGTGAAGGCCGAAGAGATGAATTTTAAAGTAAGTTATGGTTCCTCTTTGTGGGATTGTTTTTGGTAGTATAAAAGCCAGGCCTTTAAAGTAAATAGGAGCAATTCACGTGGAACTGTCTATGAAATTTATCAAATGAAGGCTTGTAGTTAGTGTCATTATGTTGTATTGTAGTTTGATTCTGTACTAGAATTATAATGCGCTTGTCTATGTTAACAATGAGTTTTCAAAATTGGGAAGAGAAATGGGCTTTTTTATTTTCCATTAGGGTTTTACTATCAAATGAAAAGGGCTCTCAGGCAAAATTCAGGATTTTGAAAATGTCAGGGTGGTTTTGCCAAGTTGTCCAGGGGCAAAAAAGCTACAATTTATTGAAGATAGAGTTACGAGATTTGGAGGTTTAGCTGTATTTTCTATCAATAACAGTAGTCTTGTTGTAGTCAGGCAGAGGAAGAAATAAGCTAGCATATACTGAAGATAAAAATTACATGAAGCAAAAGCACCGATGGCTGTAGGTACCAGGTACAAAAAATTTCTCAAGTTTTGGATTAGTTTACTAGGAAAAATTCATGTTTCCATAGAGAATTCTCTACCATTAATTTTCTAGAAAACATCCACTGTTTTTTGATATACATAAATAAGAACTGCATTTTGGAATTGGACAATCATCACAAATGCTCACTTTCTAGTGGATCACAACTTAGCAATAATAAAGTACCTGCCTGTGTTTTCTGAGCATCGTTAAATGTAGGGCATTATTAATAACAGGGGGATGATGAAGGCATTAATGTTGCCTTCCCATTCCTCTCTCAAATTTCTTCAGTTGTTTATATGTGTTCTTTCACGATCCTTATTAACTTCTTCGTATCGTTTGCAGACAAACCATCCTTTGTTTAAGACTATTCTTTATTTATGCAATTTCTTTATTCTGGTATATAAATTGTAATGGAGATTCCTAACGTATATACACTTGATCATCTCTGATTTTTATAGAGGAAAATAGTAGGAGCATGCCAAGGATTGCTTTTCAAGGATGGGAGACATCCCATAAATATAGCAGACTGCTATAGGGCACAGGAAATGCTGTGCAATTGCTAGAGGGAAAACTTTCCTATTCTAATATAAATAAGATTGAAGATTAGTGTAGAGTAAATTGATTAAAAAGAGCGCACTTTGTGAATTTAGACAAAAATATGTTAATATGATACAGCATTATTGTCATATATTAATGCTTAAATATATTTCTTATGCACAAATGTATAAATTGCTGGGCCTTTTCAATTATAATAATCATATGAAACGGAAAATTACATCAACAAAAAACATGATAGGTGGGAATCAATGTCTGTCTCTTAACATTAACAAGAAAACAAAGTAAAAATCTATGCAAACGTTTTAACTATTCAAATAAGAAATGATCAAAAGTTTATACAAACAATTTTAATGATGGATCATGGGGTATGATCCAAAACATTGATGCAAAAAATATTACAGTTATAATCTAGAAATCTTCAGCACTAATTGGTCATGGACTGTGGAAACTTCATGCAACTTGTTAAAATACAACTGAAACGCTATGATGACACGGTGGAGCAAAATACAGCAAAAATACTATGATGACAAGATGGAACATAATATCTCTGAATCTTGTTTTGTTTGGAATAGACTACATTGATCTTGTAATCCTTATTCACAAAATGTAATCAAATATTTTGAATGATAAATAAGAAATTGTTGAGTTTGTGAAAAAATCCTTGATATAGCTACCATATTAGGTTTAAGTAGATGGGTCTTTGAGTCAATCAATTTTCATGAATAATGGTTTAGAAGAACTCATCTTTCATGAGCATGAATGGTCTATTTAGCACTCATTAAGTGTAGTGTAATGTCCTCATTTTTTTGTCACTTTAGCATTGTTGTTAGCTCTAGGATTCTCAATGAGCGCCAACCTTGTTAGAAGGGATGTTTGTTGTTGGCTGTGAGCTCAGTTGGTCTTGAAGACTCTTATGTCACTTTCCAAAGTGAATTATGGCTTTTGGCGTGTTCTTCAAAATTCTTATAGAGAGTGTCAATCTATAGAAAGTCACCCGATTGCCCCCAATTTTTATTATTCATCATTAGTGTCCTTCCAACATAGTCAAATTTTGTTTTCAATGTTGTTTGGTGGTGTCCGTAACTTGGGTGAATTATTGAGTTTTAGTTTAATTATTTCACTAAGGTTGCTTGATTTTATAAAATAATTTAAAAAACACCTCAGTGTAATAGTGTTGACAATTGTTTTTGCACATCTCAACATAGACAAAACAAGAAGTATTATGTCTCTCTTGAAAGGAAATCTAACCTTTAAGACTTCAGAAAGATTGCCCCAAGGCTTTGATAGTTAGGTCTTAATCTTGCAAAAATGTCTCAGTGGTTTAATGTTTTGTTGTTTAACAAGGGGCTTTACAATTACCTAGTTGGAACTTGATAGTAGGGTTTCAAATGGTTTGAACTTGATATGAAACCCTAGTTGAGTTTCTAGATTTGGAAATGGTCTTCAACATCTGATATTGCAATTCAGGTGATGCTTTCTTTCTCTAACCTAACTCAAATCTTCAAATAAATTTCAAAAGATATAGTAAGAAGAGTGTTGATGCTTAAAACTTTCACTCTCGACAAACAATGTCCTATGGGAAGCTTTACAGACGTGGGACTGAAATCACTATTTGTGAAGCGACCTTCAAGATTTTAGAAGTCAACTCAAATGTTTGGGGAAAAGGGGAAGAAGGGAAAGTGAAAGAAATTGAAATAAAAGCCAACTAAGGCTATGTGCCCAGATTACTATTATATCCACTCCTAACATTTGCATAGTATAGATTAGAACTTTTAAAACATCATAAACAATTGAAAGGAGCATATGCATGATTTAAAGTCTGCAACCCTTAACAAAATCTTACACCAGAGAAGCAAATAACAAAAATAACATACAACTATGGATTTCACACAATTTGACACAAAACACATCCTCTCCATAGTTGGGTGGAGAACAAAATACAAAGGCCCAAAGACACAATATAAGCCATTCAATCCTTCCCATGAGGGGCACTTGCTAAGGTCTTAGAATGGAAAACTAGAACTGCTACTATTCCTATTCAAAACTAAAATTATTACAATGTTATTTCTCTAGTAACAGTTATCAAAAACTAACTATTGAGGACCCTTACAAAAGATAAAACTCTTGAATATATATGCCCAAAGGCATTGGTGCGACGGAGTTCACAAGGCACAAGAAGAATGACATTTGGAGCCATGCAAAGCACCTGGAGCCTAGCACTCATTTTCATAATGAGGCTGCAATAACTGAAAATGAGTGCTTAGGCTCACATGCATGTATGATTTGCGGATCTCAGATATGGCACTATCTTAACGCCCAACAATCTCCTGATGTTGACATGTGCCCCACTCAAGCTACTCCCAAGTCCCTGTTGGGAGTGGGGCCCATCCTTCTCAACCAATGGTGCATCCACTACTGAATTTGACACCATTTTTTGACGGCCGTTCGTCGATCGTTCAACAAATCTGTCGGACAAGCGACGAAATGGCGAAAATATTTGCGTCGCTGTTTTTTTGTCGAAAGGCCAGCGACGAATTAAACGTCAAAATAACGGCGAAGAATCGTCGGTCATCGGCATCGTGAAATGGCTCGGACTTTCGTCGGAATATCGACGAACACTTTGTGTATCCATCAACGAACACTTCGTGTATCCACTGATGAATTACACCAGAAGTTCGTCGCCAGTTCGATGAGATGGGCAAGGAGTAGCGTCGAAACAACACCAGACGTTCGTCGCCATTTCAATGAAATGGGCAAGGAGTAGCGTCGAAACAACACCAAAAGTTCGTCGAACGTGCAACGAAATAGGCAAGTAGTAGCGTCGAAACAACACCAAGAGTTCGTCGAAATTGCGACGAAAATAGCGAGTAGCGTCGGAAGAACACCAGAAGTTCGTCGAAAGTGCGGCGAAATGGGCAAGTAGTAGCGTGGAAACAACACCAAAAGTTCGTCGAAATTGCAACAAAATGGGCAAGGAGTTTCGACGAAACCTTCATCGCAGCTATAGCAACTTTGTCGAACCTTTTCGTTGATTCGTCGGTGGGTTTCGTCGAAATTGCGACGAAGTATCAATTTTTTTTTTTAAAATATTCGTGGAAATGTACCATTGCGGAGACTGACGACTGATCATACATACAGACTGCATATTGGTTTGATGCTTCAAACGATGCATTTCTTATATTGAAAAGTGCATTACTTTATTGAGCTTCTCTTTGTTTTGATAATAGTTTAATATTCTCTACTTAACAGGGCCAACCACGTGACGATGGAAGCTCATTTGGTCGCTCCCCCCGCCCTCACATCACTCTCAATTCCCCATACCCAATCATTTAACATTAATCATTCATTCATCCATTAATAACATATAACATTCATTCATTCATCCATTAATAACATTCATTAATTAACATATTCAGATTCATTCATTAACATACAATATTCATTCTTTCAATTTTTACATATTATCAAAAATATGGTTGTCATGATATGATTACAAT
>VDFB02357915.1:0-28868 GCA_007258455.2 Sequoia sempervirens
TAGGACTTATTGATGAGTGAAAAGGTGGTATTTTGGTGAGTTGCATTAAATAGAGTCTAGAAGAATGTAGAAATGTATTACAAAACTCTACAAAACCTTGATAAGACATCGTCTTTGAATTTTAGTACCTAAATAAGCATGTTCAAGCCATGTTACAACATAAAATCAAAGCAACATAGTTCCAACACCATGAAACAAGACCTAAAAGGCCATGAAAATGACAAGGGACCATTTTTCTATGGAAAAATTCTTCATTTGATAAAGGCTATGTTAGTAAGAAAAAGTGTAATTCCAACTATAAATATAGATAATATCTTCAATATCACATGTAAAATGAGTATAATTTGAATAATTTCTTACTTGGGAATGCTTGCACTAAGAAAGAGAAGGTTAGGATCATATAGGAATTAATGGATTTTCATGGTGTGATACTTAAAGCTATGAAGATTTAAAAATAGATGATACCTCCATTGTCCCTCATACCATTCATCTCAAGCCTAATGTCAAACCTTCTAGGAAAAAGCAAGTGCTAGTGAATGTTCTACTATAACCTGTACAAGTGAATAATTTTCCCTATAATAAATTTCATTTGGGTGGAAATTCTAGTGTTAGTTAGAAATAAAAGTGGAAGATTGGGCCTTGTATAAATTTTATAATCCTCCATATACACTTAAAAACCATAACTACATGTTTCCTTTTCTATATAAAGTCTTGTACATTGTAAAAAGGTCAAAAAAATGTTTATTCTTGATAGATTCTTTGGGTATAATCAAGTGAAGGTAGATAAATTGATACATAAATAATTATCTTCCCCACTAAGTGGGGTAATTTTTGTATAGAAGGAATCCCTTTCACCTAATAAGTGTTACTGTTTCAATAAAAAATGTGCAATGGGATATAACTTTAAACGTATAATTGGTAAATACATAATAATATGTATAATTAATTTCACCATATTCTCAAAAAAAAGATAATCCCATGTTCTTTAATTAATAATTATATTGTAAGTATGTAGAGATCATCATATATCATTGAATTCAAAGAAATGTGTCTTTGGGATAACTGGAATAAAGCTGCTAGGATATCTTAGTTCAAAAAGGTGGAGATCCATTTATCTATAGATAATATAACCAATGATGAAAATTCCTTCACCAAGCTAGTTAAAATATGTCCAATTCTTACTTTCATAAGGTCAATTTGTATTAAAATTTGTTTACTAGTTTTTCCAATATTTTAAGGTCACCTATTTCCATGCTAAAGAATGATATAAAATTTTAGTGGAATCCATAGGAAAATGTTACTTTTGTTTAGATCAAGAATTCCATCATTACCTTAAACTACTCTAGGTATTTCTATATTTATTCATTTTACATGAATCATAGTTGTGTCACTCTCATAACATAGTAAAAGGACTAATGAGATGATAGAAAAACTACTTTCATGAGTGATTCCTTCAAGGATGAAGAGATCTACTATGCTAGTGTAGATATCTAAGATTCTTAATTAGTCAAATCTATCATGAAATTCAAACATTAAAAATTATGAGAATTAATTTGTTTTTCATAGTACTTATTTAGTTATGAAAATTCTACTCATGTGGATTAAACTAGGTGAATGAAAAGGTAAATGGATAATATTGTTAAAATATATGAATTTAGAAGTTAATTTGATAAAAATGGTTAAAGCATAGGGGTTGAATGCACCATTGTAAAGGTTAACTCTAATATATTTTTTCAATAGTAAGCGCTTTCAATTTTTTATGCAAGATGGTTTGTATGATGATATGATAAATTTTTTACTTAATAGAAATTTGCAACCAACTTTAATCCCACCCAACAAAGAGCCTTACACCTCAATATAAATAATATTATGATTAATACCATAGTATTATTTAGAGGAAGGGTATGTACAAGATCATCATGGAAAAAATAGGCCCTTAAGTGGAGAAAATTGAACAATTAGATTTAGGTTGACTTGACTAAATTTTTTTATAAGTTACCTATACTATTTAAAAATGTAAGAATATAATCTATAGCAAATTAATCAGTTTCTAAACTACTAGGTTTATATATATATATATATATATATATATATATATATATATATAGTGAAAATTTGAAATTTCAATGTAGTAGTACTTAAATTTAGGGAAAAAATAAGAAGTAGGTGTCTGTGACCACCCTAACCACAATAAAATGATAATATTTTTTAATAATATTTTAGATATAAGTAGAGGACTCATGTTAGGATGTGATGCATATTTTTAATTTTTTCCAAGTAAATAATTAATTATGAATTTTTATTACAAATTTAGAAAAATATAAAACTTCGAATGTCGACCACCTTAACTTGGTCAAAACTTCATAAAATTCAATCTTTTTTTTAAATCCTATAGTATACAAAGCATAGAATGTAACATGTGTTTTGGATTCATAAAATGTGATATCATTTGAAAGCTATAAATGTTTTTCAATCAGCCTATCAATCAAGAATTTAGTCATAATTAAAATAGAAAATGAATAATAATTAGTTATTAAATTTAAAGTAAAGTATAATTTATATCAGTGGAAAGTTGAGAATCTCCTATAAAAACCCTTTTCGTTTCATCAATTTTGTGTTAAAAAAAAAGTCATCAGCCACATACCCTACACATACCCATCATATCACCACTTTTAGGCCCATCATGATCCTACACACACCCAAAAACCATGTTGGAATATAATAGTAATGATTTTAAAAAGAAGAGGATGATGAGATCCTATTTTCTTTTAACATTTCACAACCAAACAAGAGTTAAAGTCAGCTAAAACCCATAAGATGTTAAGAGAAGCATACTATTGCTCCATAACATGAAGTTATTCTCATGTACATGTATTTTTATTCCACATAGGGACTTGACTTCATCAACATGATTAATCAAATTTCTCAAGGAGAACTTCATATCTAGGTTTGGAATTCCTTATTCTCTAGTATATGAAAATGAAAATTCATTCTCCTTTTCAAAATTTTCTATTGGGATTTTGACTAAAAATTATTTCTAAAATTTTATTCTAACTATCAACCATAGGAAAATGGTATATTGGAGTTGACAAAAAAATCTTGGATATCATTAAAAAGTTACTAGATATAAACCCTACAATGTCGTATATGGAATTTAAATATTTATTATGGTTTGAAAGGATAGGAAATAATACTATGTTAGGAAATTCACCTTACCATTTAGTCTATGGACTCAATAACATCTTCCTAATGAATCTAAACTTATCCACTTTAAATTTATGCATGAATTACTTGAAACAACTAATAGGATAAAGGCCAAGCTTCTACACCCATTGTATTTATAGGAAAAAGGAGACACAACTATGGAATAATTTAATGAAAACTAGGGCATATCAAAATTCTAGTTTAATAAAAAAACTAGAGTTAAATAATTTCACACATTTGATATGAATTTCTATTAAAACAAAAATCATGAGAGAGAAGGTGAGAATGGCATGTTTGATAGGATTTCAAATAATTTCAATCATTTTGGATAATATCTAAAGGATATAAAATATGGTAGGGGAACATATCCTTCTTCACATTAATGGGGAATGCATATATATTTTGTTTAAAAAGTGAAGATTTACATTGTTGTTGTCATTTGAAAAGATAGAAAAATTTCAATTTCTAGAATTTTCAAACTAGGTTTAGGTTATTATTGTATCCTGCTACCTGGGAATTCCCTTTTGGTAAATTTAATTGTTTCAAACATATAAAATTACATTCATAATTGTGTTTCCCATATAGAAAAATTGGAATTTTATGTTTTTTTTAAATCTACTTGTTGGACCTAAACATTTTCAAAGTAGGATCTTTAGACGCTAAAATTTATTTCTAGATTCTTAAAACTTTGAAACTTAAATCATTAGTTCTAGGTCAATAGTGCCCTTTTCTTTATTGTTTTTGGCTAGATTTTTGTAATAGTAATCTCTTTGAGTCTTCTATCTAGGTTTTTTGTTAGTTTTTATTTCACCATTCTACAATAGACATTATCTTAGTGCATATAATTGAACATAGTAAAAGAGCTTTAATATTTTTTGAGTGGTTTGGGAAAATGATGTATTCTTTGAAATAATTGGTTGATGTTTCATGTTGTGTCTTTGGTAATGCTTCTCCAATAAGTGATGAAGCTCATGCATCTTTTTCTCCCAATGCATTTCCTTCTAGTGAGAATACCTTGTTGAACAAAGAAGAGACCATTGATAGCTCTCTCAAAAAAATACCTTACCTACCATTAAAACAAGCATTGTCCTTAAAAACATAACACACAAGAATGAAAAACCCATATACCATCCTCTAATAGATTTGTATCTCCATTCTCTTTTTATGTCATGAATATTTTTACCTTTTTTTTTCCTTTTGGGAATGATGCAAATCATTGAGACATTTGGGTCTCTTCCATATTGACCCAAAAGTTATGTTTTTTGTCTTACTGTTTCATTCCTTCAATTTTTATTTGGGGAAAAATCTCCATTTCAATAATAATCACATTATGTAATATTTATGGCCTATGCTGACCTCAAATCTGTAGATGCTTTATATGATATTTTTTTTCTTGTTATATGGCTTTGTCTTGAGGAAAACCCCTTGTCATGAGCTAACTTTATTATGAACATATCATTGGTATAGGGTTTTCCAATAAGCTCTCATGACTATCTATCATGTTGCATATATTGTTTTACTCTACCTTAAAGGTAATTTCTCACAATTGGTGTTAGCAACTACTTTATGTTGGGGGTATGCATTCAATTGTGTTCTTCACTTTGTTCACACATATTGAAATTTATGATGCATTTTTTGGCATATGGATCATTTTTGGCAGTGCCTTGTTAGAATTATTGGGATTATAATCATTGGTATGGTTGACATGAGAACACACCTAATGAATATCAAACTTCACTAACCCTTTTATGTCTCTCATTTGCTACGTTTTTAGAAACTCACCTAGTGAATATAGAATTTCACTAGCCTATGTTGTTTCTTGTAAAAGATCACCTAGCAAATATATGAATTTACTAGCTTGTAGTATTTTGGTTCATGGGTCACCTAACAAATAAAATAATTTGTTAGCCCATGATTCATGAATGCCTTGAGTATGGATCCTTGTGAGATTTTGTGGAGTTTTCTAGTCTATTTTTGTCATACCCACCTTTTTACATGTTTCTAATATATTTGTATTATGTTTTCATCATATAGTTTTAAATTTTTATTATGTTATGTTGTGTGTCTTTATCATGTGTGCTTCATGTTTATCATGCTACATTTAACCTAATGTGATCTTGAATTTAGAGGTTAGCACATCCCCTAGATTTGATGTTGTCCCATCTCTTTAATATTTTGATAATTGAACCCTTCTTGGCTTATCCATACTTTAGTGTGAATCTAAGCATAATTTCATATTCTAACTAAATTGGGGGCTAAATGTACCATTGAAAATTATCACCCTTGGTAATATTACACTAGGTTTAGCTCCCTCCTATATGCTTCAACCTAATTATTCATTTAATTTTCCACTTTATGAATATCTTCAAGAAATTAAAATATGGGAATGAAAATGAAGATTTAATGTTTAACCCCAATGCTTAAGGCTCGAATAAGGATGGGTCTAGACTAGGGCACCCAACACCCTTGTCAACCCTTTTTGGCTCAAATTTAAATATGTTGTTGTCAATATTTTATTATTTGAAAATATAAATTTATTTGTTGATTATCACTATTTAATTTTCATGAATTTAAAATAATTTTATATAAATAGAAATCCTTTTCACCATTTTAATCCTAATAATTTTGGAGACAGATCATAAGATAATTGAGATTATTGAGCAATCAAGAGAAGAATTATCAAAATTATTACAATATTTACTTTAGTCAAGCATCATGTTAGTCATGCATTATGTTTTTATGCAAGTTTATTAATGTTTTATCTTCATTTTTTCTGTGATATCTTACACTTGCAAGACTTCAAATTGAATAAAATTTTTTTCTTAAAGGTGATGTGTACACAACTTATTTCCATTAAGGAATGGAGATCTGAGTTGTGAGTTGCAACAATTTATCAGTTTACCACTTGTTATCATTTAGCCTCTACCCAACTAAGGGTAAACTCTCATTTTACATCATCATAGCAATTATGGAGGTAGAAATACCAAAATGTGGTTTGACTTAGGCAAGCCCCTATACAACACAACCATTCCCACTCTTTCATGTGTGCAGGTTTTTAGATCTAAGGTAAATTGGAGGAAGATTGAAGATTAATTGCTCATTCATGCATTCAAGCCCTACAAGTTGTCAAATCAAGGAAAGTATATTTTTTAGTGAATAAAAGAAGTTTGATAGTGATCCTAAAAGAGAAGGCATTAAAAGCAATAGGATTGCGAAGTTAGATCTTGAGTAGAAATCACCCAGTCTAGGGCACCCAATGCCCCTGTCTAGCAAATTTAGGCCTAATTTTATATGCTAGGTTCTTCTATGTCTACATTCTTCTTTCATAAAATCTTTTTCTATTTGTCTCTTATGTGTTTCTCACAAATCTCAATACTTTGTTATATTTTCATTAGTAACCTAGGAGCAACATTGCATCATATAATTAACTCAATTAACAATCAATAAAATTCATCCACACATAAAAACCACAAGGATTAAAACTCTAATACACCATTTTGGCTCTTCCATTCAGGTTTGTAGCTAAGTGGATATCAAAATCATTTTAATGCTTTCTAAATGTTCATATTGGAAGAATTGTGATTTAAGACCTAGATCCCTTTTTCCAATCAAATTGTTAGATGCATTCTCCATCAAATGGTGCACTATTAGTTCCTCTAATACTACATAGCATTGTGTCAACCTCTAATAGAAATCTTTATTTTATACATGATTTTATCAATTCCCAAATAAGTTTTTTCTTTTTTTTTAGTAAGTGTATTTAAAAGGATATAAATTATGAGGAGTAGGTCTTCTCATACTTTCCAAGGGAGAATATTTTATTTTAAAATCACATATTTTTAAGATCATATGGTGTAATAAAGAAATTTTTTAGTATGTCTAAGGATAAAGTAAAATTGAAAACTTTTGAATCATTTAAAAAAAATCAAAAGGATTTATTTAAAATAAGAAGAATCTATGAAACAAAATCTATAGCATGAGGAGTTATGAAAAAGGAAAATAAAGAAAATGTAGAAGTGGGAAAATAATAGTTAACTAGGAGATTTTTCTGGCATGTATTAGAGAATGGATATTTTCTCTCCATTTCTCCTTCATCTTTCTAATTTGACCTTATCTCTCAAAGATATATCTAAAATTATGTAATTTATTTTGTTGGTGAGATATGTTATTTTTGGAACTCAAGCATTTGAAGGAAAAATATTATATAATCATTATACTATGAATAATATTTTGATTACATTCATAGCCTTTTAAATTGTTTTCGTTAATTTGTTTTTGTAGATAAACTATGCTTTGGTTTCTATATTTGGAACTATATATCTAATCTCTTTTATGGTTATCACTATGTAAATTTTACCTTTCATTTCTACATTTGTATTGACCTTGTTTCATGATTTCAAATGCTATGTACAATAATTCATATGCAAGTGAGATAGTTTTATTACTATGAAAATGCCATTTTAATGAGGCTTTATTTTCTACTTTATTATTCTCTTTTACTTGTAAAACTGAAAGAATTCATTTAAAATATTGTTTAGAGCCAACTTATCAATTACCAAAGGTTATCTTGCAAACCATGTCCCATTTTTGTAGTATTTACCATATTGATGAAGGTCTATAAGGAGGTGCAGTTGTCAAACATATATTTGAACATCACCATGAGTAACACCACATTACTAGATGAAGGCCAATAACAAAAAGTAAGGCATAAAAAATTCAATGATATAGGTTCAAAGGATCCAACGAAAATCTCTAGGGCTAGAGTTTAAATAACTCAAATTGGGTGTTAATATGATCTTCTCTACATTCTAGAGATATTAGTTTGAATTTACCTCTTCCAAGAGTCCATCCATTTTTGAGGTCCTCTGGTATAGATGGGGTCTCATTAAAAGAATCTTACTATATTTATGTACTACTATTTCTTGTTTTTAATAATGTGTGGATACATAGTCTACTAAACAAGAACCTATACAAGATAATATTAATTGGCAAGCACTTCTAGATATCCAAGATCCTTCAAAAATTGGTTAATGATCTAGACATGAAAATGATAATCCCCTGTACAATATAAAATTGATTGCTTTAGGCACTTTCATTTTATATAATAGTATAATTGTAATTGCATCTCCTTTATATGATATTATAATTATAACTACAAGCTATGACTTATATTGAAAACATTATTTAATGTCTTTAAAATGAAAAATATTATTTTATGTCTAATATAACTTTTGAATAAACTATAATTTATTTACTTTTATAAACGTTATGTATGAACCCTATTTCCATTTAAATCTATTGCTATGTGAAGAAAGGAGTGTGCATCTGAGTAATGTAAACATAATATTTAACACAAGTTTTCAGTTTAGAGGTCCTTCCTGCCTACAGAGATAAATAAGTTGTAATTATGAAACAATGTACGGAAATTCTAACCCTTGAATTGAGGAAACTGACCGCAATCCATTGTCTTCATTATTCATCATGCTGCTACGACTAATTGTACATAAAGCATGCTGTTCAAATATTGCGCACTACTGTTTAGGATTCAGTAAAGTTGCGCAAATTTCCAAACGTAGAGGTTGCAGATTCAATCCGGATAGTGCAAGTAAACAGTAACTTGTAATATTTTTGAGGAAATCAGCTTAACTTTAAAGAGTTATATTTGGCGACAGTTGAGTGTTTCCTCCACCTGAATCTAAAGAAAGAAATTCAGTGAAAAATAGGAAACATTTAACCCAAATATGCATATTTCTATTTAGCAGTGAAACAATGGAGGCCTAGAATCCGTATTATAGTGGCGGCTTAAACACAGGCGACATCTGAGAGGACAATACCTACGGATATCCGTAAATCGATATCATTTGTAATGCGAAATTAAAACCCTAGAATCTATTCACCTAACTAGCGTATAGGGGAGAGGGCCCAGTTATTGCTGCACCCTAACTTCGCGCTTCTAATTATCCTACGTCGAAATTTCAAATCACTCCCAATTTTTTACAGCAGCTTACTTGGCAAGTTCTCTGCTTATAACTAAGGTTTCAGGGCCACATCATCAAATATGATGCCACATCAGCATGCGTTTTTGTCAAGGTGTCCAAAAGGCCCCAAAAAATAGTGAGACCAATTCTCGTGCATTACATCATGAGTAGTTGAGCTGATGTGGTATCACATGATTGGTTGCTTTTTAGATCAAAAGCATACATTTTGTTTAATTATGGGTAGTCAAATCACAACTATTGGACATTATATAAACGACTATTGGATATTATATTTACGATTGGGTGCGCGACTATTGGACCCCGCACGACTATTGGGCCCTCTCCTACCTGGCATTGAAAAAGACGGACACTGTGAAAGTAGGCAGATATAAAGGAGGAGCTTGGCAAAGCAAAAATTGATCGATCGATCAAAAGGCTTTTCCGTGAACCCCAACGATATTGACGAGTGAAACACTGACCATCAATGGAAAGTCCCAGATCTCTTATCTTACCGTGAGCAATAGATTGGGAAAGCAAAAATTGATCGATCGATCAGAAGGCTATTCTGTGGACCCCAACGATGTCGACGAGTGAAAGAAAAGTACCAACACTGAGCATCAATGGAGTCCCTGATCTTACCGTGGTTGAGTAGATTGGTGTCATCAAGACACTTGTCTGCCAGTAATTCCACGCCCCAGACTATTTTAAGATTACGAAGGATTCTTTTTATTGGGACGCGATCTGTCTTTTAAAAAGCAAAGCATCCCTGAGAGTGTCCGCGTACGTATTATTTGTATAAAAGATCTTGAGCGCCTAACACATTGAACAAATTCCCACGAAATAGGTATTGGTTGATTTCCAATTCCTTGTATGATGGCTGAGCATTATTCAAATCCCACTGTTCATTATTCTCTCAACTTTCATTGTTTTTTTCTAAAAGCAACACTGTTCGAATACATAGAAAAGGTCCTAGTCGTAAGTACTGCAGACAAGAATAATGTATACTTTAGCCCTTTTATTTATATATATTTACTTTTAAATAATTAATATATTATTTTGATAATTAATTGGTTTTAGGTTTTTATCAATTTTTTTTATAAATTTTAGATTAGGTTGTAGATGTCTGAAATGTGACCTTAACATAACCACACTTTACGAATCCTAATATTTAATAAAATAAATATTTACCATATATTTAATTAATTTAATCTTTTTCTTTATCTTAATAATTAGTTAAATAAATATTATTTATTTATTTATTTAATTTTTCCATTATCTTTACCCACCATCTTTACATTTATTTAATTAAATCTAACCTTAGCTACCAAATCTTCCAACAACTAACTAAGTTTCAGTACCATTTTCTCATTATTTAATTCCATCTTAATCACCATTAGCCCATTCTCCAACTTCTAACCCTAACCAAGTTAATGAACCCATGGTTGGCTAACTTAACCCATCCCTATTAAATTAATTAATCTATAGATTAATTGATTTAATCCATAGGTCTAACCATCGTTAACATTATTTCCCAATTTTCAATTCTCTCCACCTCCCTCAAACTTGTTACCATGTGACAAGCGTCCTAACCTACCAATCCTACCTTCCTATCACACATGTATGAATCCCACCTACCTCTTACACAAATCCACTTATCTCTTACACAATCCCACTAACTCTTCCCAATGTGTGCTCATACATGTGTGACCACACCTCCCTCTTACACCTGTTTCCCTCTTGTGACACTTGCCACAAGACTAATCCTCTACCACACCAATAAATTTTGGTCATTGATCAAGTCAATGCATCTTAGCTAGTGATCTCACTCATCAAAGTACTATATATTGAGGTAGTGACTCTTATTCTTCATAAGCTATTTCTACCATATGTTTATGTTCCAAAATTATGAGCAACCACATATCATCAATATTTGAGAAAATCTACAAGTCTTAGGTGGAACTTGGAGCTCAATCCATGAAGAGGAGGATGAAAGTATAATGTCAAATTGTGTTCATTTGTTTTATATTTTTTTATTGATTTACCTTCATTACCATTTTCCCCTTCTTCAAAAATTATAGGTTAAATTTTATTTCTTAAATAAAAATGTACCATTATCTCAAGTTCTTAGATTCAAATACTTTTTACACATTCCTAAACTTTTCTAATCTCACATCAAATAACTGTAAATACATATAGATTTTAAATTCCTATGTTTTTTTATTTTTTCAAAAAAATAACATAAATTACAAAAAAATCAAATGAAAAAGCTAAATTTGATTTCTTTACAATTACTTAAGTTAACATTAAAGATAAAATTATTAGTTTATATACATTATAATAAATTGAAATAATATTACATGAAATTAAGAAATTAAGAATAATGATGAATGCTATAAAAATTAATAAATAATAATAGTTAATTTAGATAACAATTGACATATCAAATGATATACATTATTAAAGAATTAAAATAATTTGTTATCTAAAAGTTAGAAAGCAAAGTCAATGACTAATGGTATAAAAATTAATAAATAATACTAGTTAATCTCCATAACAATTGAGAGATATTAAATTTATTCAAGTGTAAAAATGGAGCACATGAGTGGGAATAGGAGCAGGATGGGGATTTTGAAATCTTCGAATGCAGAGGGAAATGGTGGCTTTAAAGAATATGATGACAATGATGCTTGGTTGTTCTCTCTTTCAATGGGGGTGCCTAATTTTTTTGTGGCTCTGGTTCATTTTTTGGCATTTAGTGTGTGGTCTAGTTTATATGTGACCAGGAGATTTGTGGAGAGTTTTTGGCTATCCTTTGACTATGGTTGGCATGTTGGGTCTATTGTTGAGCTTTATTGTCTTTCCTTCTCTCTACTCCCTTTCTGTGCAATCTCTCCTTGCTTGTTGTTGGTGTCGTTCCATTGAGATGTTGAGGAGTGGTGTTGGTTGTTGTCTTTCACCTAGGATGTGTTGCTATGGATTTGTTTATTGTTGATGTCCTTCTGGGATGTTGTGGATTGGTGTTGGGTGTGGCCATTTTCCTGCTGGGGAGCTATGTTTTAGGTCTGGTTATTAAATTCACCCTACGGGGTTTTTCCCAATTCCTCCTTACTAGTGTGTGGTTGGGTTCTTGTTCGCTTCTTCCTTCGGGCTTGGATATCTCGATGCCATTAGTGCTAGACTTTTTTGAGGCTCTTTCTTTAGCATAGGGTGTGGTTTTTTGGGTGCCTATAGTGGGCTTGATTGTGGAGAGATTCTGGAATTTTTTAAATCCTAACTAGCATGTAGGGTTAGATGTTGATTTTAATGGTTCTACCTATCTTTTCTACTATTTTGACTTGTGGGCTCTCCTAGCCCTATCTATTCCAATGTTTCTTTGTTGGATCTTTCTTTCATTGTGATTTTGGGGTTATGCTTCTATGGGATTTCCTCCTTGATGCAGGATATGGGTTTTGGTTTTCCTTTGGTGGAGTTGTTTATGGTGAGTTTTTGGCATGTTTTATACCCTGACTAGCATGTAGGGTTGGAGGTTGTGCTTCATAGTCTTTCCTTCTCTCTACTCTCTTTTCTACAGAGCTTTCTTTGCCTTGTCTTGCTTCTCTCGGGTCCTAGTGGCTTTTCTTTGGCGCTCTTTTCTTTGCTTGGTAGTTTGGCTGCTCATGTTGTTGATTATCCTTTGGTGCCTCTCTTGTTGTTTGGGATTTTCCTAGAGTTTTCCTTCTTGGTTGGTGTTAGTTATTTCAAGTCCCTAGTGTTCTTGGTGTAGTTTGGGATTTCTTTTTCTCTAGGTTTGGTTGTGAAGTTGCTGACTAGTTTTTCTAACGTGGTTTTTTACTGGTTATGTTTATTGGAAGGCTGAAGTGGTTGTTGGTTGTGGTGGCCACCAAAGTTTCTTGTGATTCTCTACTAGAGGTGTTTCTCTTAGGCTGCTAGTCTTGTATGATGATGTATGTGCTCTCCTCCTCTTGGGTCCTATTGTTCATTTTATAGTATGGGGGTGTGCTATTGGTTTAGGAGTTCTCTACTTTTTCTTCTTTGCTTCTATTTACTATTTTTACAAAGGATACTACGGTGTTCTTTACTATGGGTGTAGTTGCTTCCCTTCAATTTTTTTAGCTATGATCTTCTTTGGAGGTGGAGACTACATCTTCAGAGGTGGAGCCCTCTTCTACTAAAGTGGAGAGGTGTACTGTGGATCAGGTGGGAAGTTCCATTTTTCTATGGTTTAAGGACTCATTTCATCATCTCCTATAGTGGGGATCCCCTTCCTATTGAGGTGGATGCCTAGTTGGTGTTGTAGGTCGATTGGTGTTGTGTATTTACTGAGGCTCTTCAATGGTTTACTCTAATTCCTAACTCTCCTATTGAGGTGGGGAGTTGGGTTTTTTTGGATGGTGCTAACAAGTGTTTGTGTTGTTGTCTCGCTGGTTCAGGCTGATGGTTAACTAGCTATCTTAGGTTGTTCATTACTAGCTATTGCTAATAAGTGTTATTCTACAGTCTGGTTGATACATGTTGATGGTTACCTAGCTGTCTCAGATTGTTGTTGGGTAGAAGTTCCTTTGTAATTCTTGTTTGTTTTAGGTTTGAGGATCCCGTTAAAACCTTTCTTTTTGGTGCAAATTTGAGTTTTCATGCTATATTTTTATAATCTACTTCTGGCTTACTACTAGTTGTCTTTGTTCTATCTTATTGCAACTTGGTCTCTTTGTGTGGGTTTCAGGTATTCGTCAAAACCTACTTGATAATGGTTTTGGGTCCATTCAAAACCTATTTTTCCCCCTTAATAAAAAAATTAGATATTAAATGTAATTGATAAAGAAGTAGCATTTATTTAATTTTATAATAATATTTATTCTTCATGAAAAATATTTTCATGTACATATTATGTTTGAAAATTGAAATTATAATTCTTAAATTAGATCTATACACAAGACTACAACAATTCTACTTTCTCAATAGATGAGACTTTCAATTCTTAACGCAACTATTAAAAATTTTAGATGTTTTTTTTTTTATAAGATTCTAGATGCTCAAATTGAATTATCTAGCAAATAAGATAATCAATAATCATTATATATAAAAATATCAAGTTCCCATGCATATATGCATACATATTTAAAAAATCATTATATGATTTATAATAGTTACATATTAATTAATATTACACTTCACATTTATTCTATAATTTTTAACATTAAATATATTTTCACTTCCATTATACATAATTTAGTTTGTATAAATTAATTTTTAAAATACAAATAAGAATAACATTTATCATAACTATTATTCTTAAGAATTAGTACTTCATAAAATATTTTGATAATTTTTTTTTTTTTGAAAAAGTAAAATATTTATAAAATTTTGTATGCACTAAAAGTTAATATATCATATTTTATGGAGATGTATAAGAATGATGTTCATTTTAAAACTTATTATATTTTTTTTAATATAATCGATTACAATATTCTATAAAAAGTATTAACATTAATTTTACAAAAATATAATGAACAATTATAATAAAAATTTATTATTATTTTAAAATATTTTGACAAGTTTTAATATAATGATTAAATATTTTTATATAAAGTAAACATTCTTAAAAAATAATAATACAAATAAAAATAAATATTTTACTTAAAAGTATTTTAATGGTTTAAATATCTGCACAAATAGAATAATATAAGATTTAAAATTTGTGTCAATTAAATTTAATATAATAATATTATTTTATATACAATTAATAGTAAATATATTTCAAATGAAATAAATGTCTAATTCAAATTACAACTAATGTTTTGTTTAATTTAATTCTACATTAAACAAGTGTCCTGTAGTGGCTAGTACTTGTCTTTATAGTAATGCAATAATTGTTTTTTAGATTTCAATGTATTATTTACTAATGTGAAAATAAATAAAGATAAGTTTTGTTAATTATAGTGTTTTAGTATTGCTAATTATTTCTTTTCATGACCTAACCTTAATCCTAACTCACACCCTACCTCTAACCCTTACAATAAATTATAAACCATTATCCTAATCTTAGACATATCTCTAACCCTAACTATGGGTGTAAAACTATCCATAACTATGGTGGTAACCCTAATCCTTACAATAAAGAATTATAGAGTGATATTACAAAAGAAAAACTATGTATTAATATTTTAAATAATATTTGAGATAAAAATATTAGATGAATGAAATTTTGGACCATTATATCTATTAATCATATTTTAGTGATTCTTATTAATAATATTTTATTTTTAATTTATTTTAATTTTTGAATAGTCTTAACCATAATTTTTACCTTATTCTTAATTCTAATCCTAATCCTAATTATAATTCTTTTAGGATTATAATAATTAATAATAAAAATATTAGAATTATTATTTAATTAATAATTATAATAAAATTAGTTATTTTAATTTAATTTTTAGTTGTATTTATGTATGATTTGATGTTCATAAAATTTGGGAAATAAAAAAATGGCAATGTCAAATAGTTTAAGATTTACTTTAAATTTTTAATGGATGTGTTGTAATTTAAGTTTTATTTTATTATTTTAATACTATGAATCTAAATCTCTATAAAATAGTTTACCTTTTTTTCCCTAGAAATTTTCCTATAACACCCCATGCTCATAACACCCCAAACTTCTTAGCTAATTATGTTCAAGAATTTTTTTTTTTACAAATTTTAAAGTTTACTATTTAATATGTTTACTTAAAAAAAGTTAAATTATATTTCAAGAGCATAAAATTCTAGTTTTTAATGGGTTCAAAACCAATTTATTAATAACTAATTAAAAAAATGAGTTGAAGAAATGATTACTATAGTATAATGTGTGACGACAAATACTAATAAAGCAAACATTCCAGAATTTAGTTTCATAGAAACAATTATATTAAGGAGATTTAACCTTCTCGTTGCTCAATTATATTTGACTGTTTCAATAATGAGTAGGCTACTTAAAATCTATTGGCATGAGTGATAAATCAATCCTCTTAGATAATTTTAGTGTACCTACCTTCATGAGAGAAAAAATATACTTAATTGTTTGAATCATTATTCTAATTTTATTTCTTTCGTTTTGAAAGAACTAATAACAAGAGATGTGAGCTAGCTGGATTCCTTGCCTAAAGGAATATTGGATGTTCATTTTTTAGCTTCAAGGTGTAAAAAACTCAACAAGAGCATTCACTTCTTACATAAATAAAGCACCTAGAAACACAAACATTTATTTTGTATGGACATTTCAAAAGATATCAATAAGTTAGTAGAGACATGCTTACTTCTATTGCATGCTAGACCCTATGAAAAAGAAATACAACACACCAGCATGTGCAAAAGAAACACAACACACTATCATAATTTTGATGCTCTTCTTCACATAAACTATGTCCACACCAACAAGCATTGCTCCTACAATCCAAGCTGATTTCATGTTAATAATTTTGGAATATTGCACATAATGTAGAGGTGTATCAAAAATAGTTTATTAATGAAACAAAGATGAATGTTTAAAAACTTTAGAAATATATCAAGACAGTGTATCAAGCAATGTGACTGACTCCAACAATATCTAAACCATCCATAAGATAGGTTTTTTAATTTATTTTCATCCATATGACCAAAATATATGCTAAATGAGTTTCATAGGATCCTAATTTAGTAGGGTTTTATCCTAAAATAGTGTTGCAACATCATAAAACTATTATTAGAAACATTTTGAGCAGTTATCTATTTTGAATGAGTAAATATAGTGAATGGGATAAATAAAGCATTATATCTTATTGATATGGAAATATGAAAACAAATAGTGCAAGCATAAAAAAGGCACATGTTTGAATGTTGCAAATTAAACAAGTTATTATATACAATATATGTGTTTGTTAATATGCTAAAAGGCATAATCAATGTCTGAGTCATGACTATGTTGCAAACATTAATATCCTATCCTATATTAATTTTTGAGTGAATATTCAAAACTTTTTCTTTTGAGAAGTGATATACTATTGCACAAATGGGAAAAATAAACCATAAATCCCTCTACAAAAGGAGTAGGGCTCAATCAACTACATTTTCCTAACAAACATAATTTTAAATATACATTTATTGCTCTACAAAGCTCTCAAAATTGGGCCAAACTTTGCATCAATAGTATACCACCTCTGGGATATGGATGGGGGTTGTTCATTTTACCTTTAATCTTCATATCATTCAAAAAATATTCAAAATTTAATATATAAAATTAAATAATAAAAATTTTACTCACATATTGGTTAAACATTTCAATTCCTATCTCTACTTCTTCAATCTAGTGGACATTGTCACAAATGCAAATCCTCGTGCATTTCCAATTTCTCTGTCTGTAATTAGCTACAAAAAATAATAGATTTTAAGTTGTAAGAAATTTAATCATAGAAGATAGAAAAACACCAAAAAATTCAAACATGTATGCAAGAATATTGTCCAAGACACTCTTTTAAGATGCACACATGACTTTAATTTATAATAATTTTTAAAACCATGAGTATAGCACAACTAACAAATACACAAAGATCCCCCACGAGAGTTTATAGAGCGACGAAGTTCCTGCCAAAGTGTACAAGGACAAATTTGTCTTTATTTGTTGTATAGGGGTACCTAGGGTGCTACATAGTACTAGGGGGAGGCTACTGAATGGTACTAAGGACAAGTTGTTGCAAAGGAATAGAGATAGCCTGCTATGCAAGACCAGAAGCCTTGGCCATGGCAAAGGACAGATTGTTTTATATATCATTGGACTCTAGAGATAAGTGTTCATGTATTTCATTGTAGCTTTGCCATATTGACAATATGGTTGAGAAGAAGAAAACAAATTAAAGTACTATCTAAAAATGAATGTTCAAGGTTTTCCAATTAATCGTAGAAAAACTATAATGTGATTCAAAATTGTAACACGAAAGACAATCAAGGATTCTACGATGGTGTATAAAGAAATTATTTAAGAACTGCAATCAATTATTTTTCTTTATAAAATTACTTAGAATGAAACAAATGTATTGCATCCTCAAAATAAATGGTAGTTCTCTTATTTCATGTATTTGAAAGTTTTAGCATAAGCATTGAAAAAGAAGTTGAAAGTCTCAATAGTTATCATCAAAATTAGAACCTTATCTGAACCTACACCTTTAGATTCATTTTTTAATGTTACACAAAATCATCAAAAAAGAAGATATTTATGTACACCCAAAATAACCATGCCAATAGTTTCCCATACCAATCCTAGAGGAACTAGAATGTGATTTGAATATCTCAAAATGTTCATTATCAAAGACTAATAAAAAAAAAATTTAGGGATAAAGGGAAGGATACAACCATTCAAAGTTATATCCAAAATATAATTAATGGGGACCAAACAAATGTTCTAGACATAATGAAAATTTTGTGATCTCAAGTTTTGGCAAGAGTCATAGGACCATTGATGCAACTATGATATAGCAAAGTAAAATGGAAAATAAAATAAATATTGCAAAATATGTGGGAAGAGAACAATTAGCAACTTTATCCAAAGAGTTGTGCTGTAATTGTACATGGTCTTCTATCATCACCATCTAGGTTTCTAGCCAAGTTCTCCCTATTTCTTCCACAAACTACTTGTCAATCACATTAACAATGTTCCTTAAGAGACTCTCAACAATATTCATTAAAATGTGCATGTATTTCAAGTTTGTGATTCACTGATGTCTAATTTTGACATTAGTTGGTTGGAGAACTGGTAGTTTAGTTTTTTGGTTATTTTAGAAATGAACCATATTTATTTGTTGGTTGTTAACTTAGTTTATACTGTATTTTGTAGTCCCAAGCACTTAACCTTGTCCATGCATCTAGATCAAATATCCTAAAAGGTAGGTTTGCAACCATAACCAATATAGCCTGAATAGGATGGCACTACATAGATCCTGATAATAAATGCTCCTAGAAAATTTTAGAGTTATTTGTAGTAGTAGCAAAACAACAGTGTGTATCTTCTTATAGGTTTTAAAGTGAAGTAAATTTAGTTACCTTATTTTTTAACCTAATCGAACACTCCTTGGCTATGCTTCATCCAATTTAGAAATAGTGCTCACTTATACACAACTATTAATCCCACATGGCCTAATTTTTAGAATTCAAGTGTTTGTATTGTATAAAGATACCATTCATTTATTTAACCATTGATTTTAGTCCTTTGGTATTTAGATGCATACAACAATATATTTTTCAACACTAAATGTTATCATGGTACAAAGTGATGAATCTACCCAAACACTACTTTGTAATATAGCTCATTTCTTACTATATCCCCTCCCAAGGATATTAGAGATTCCTTTTTGGTAGGGAAAATATCATAGAAAAAATCCATGTGGATAAAATGTTCTTATAAAAATAGATGACTTCTAGGAAATATTTCATGAATATAAACCAAAGAACATATAATTTTACCACCATGAGACCATTAAATTTATGTAAAATATGGATATCATGTTAATCAAACAATAGATCTAAAGTGCGTCATAAATGAGCACTTAAATTTCAGATGGAGAGTGTAAAACTAGAGTAAAAAATCCACAAGAGTGATCAAAATCAATAACCCCAAACAAACTCTAAAAAAAATAGCGAGGGAAAATTGTGTTGTCTTTACAACAAAAAACTAAAAACCATTTTCACCATTTATAAAATAATAAATGAAGCCACATACACCAAATTATTCTATCTTTGCAGTAGAAAAAACTTACAAAGACAAAAAAAAAGGCCATAATTACCAAAAGGAATATAGTGGGTTCAAATGTATTGAGAGTTGTTGACATGTATACTCCTCAAGAGCAATGTAATAAGTTTTTAAAATTAATAAGAACCTCAAAGAAAGATACAAAACAAAACTTCCAACAATGAGAATATCCAAAATGCATATACAATAGAAACTTGTAATTAACATGGACCCACTTTTTTTTCCATGAATCTAAAACCATCCAACAACAAAAAAACTAGAAATTTTATCTATACATTGTAGTCATCTCTATATTTTGGACCTACAACTTCCTTCAATCAAGATTAAAATTTTAAGCCTCACTCATCATCATAAATTTGTGCTTTGGAGTTATAGTTTGAAATCCCAAGGACAAAGAATCTTAGTGGGCTTATGTATATTTACTATGAAATGGTGAGTATAACTATATTACTCCTCTTTAATTTAAACTATAAAATATTAAAACCAAAAAGGGTCATAAATCGTTAATTCTAGGCCTTGGTCAAGGAACCTACTGTTTGAGGAGAAAAAATTAAAGCTTCTTGGCATATCTAGCCATCTTAAATATCTTCTGCAAAAAAAAAAAAAAAAAAACATGGTTAATACAGATAATAAGCCTTCATCATAAGCAATAAACCTTAGGCAATTGTGATCAATGTACAAATTCATAAAAAATTTCTTCATGAAAAAAAAGAAAAATATCAAATGGAAGAGCCCAACCAAAATAGAAATATCAATCTGGTCTGAATATGAGAGAAATGCCTTCTGATTAGGAGAATGAAAACCAAAGGGAAATGGACTTTGGGAAATGGTGGTTTGCCTTGTCTATGTTTCAAATAACACAAAACAATTTTGGTGAGTGTAGAAGGAAGGACAGAACTTACAAATGCCTCCTTTTCCTTCTAATACAATACATAAACCTTCTCCTTGAGACCTAAATTTCACCCTCATCAAACAATTTGAAAAAATGAATAAACAATGCAAATAATCCTTTGCTTGAAACACTTAAAACTTCACATCATAAGCCATTAATGACCCTTGCACTTTAGTCTATTCACAATAAATGAAAATTAGGGACTAATAAATGCACAATGTCCTCGTTAAAATTCCATGAGAAAAACACTAGGTGCATAGACATGACTATATCAAGAACATTAGAAAGTCATGAAATATTTGAAATAATGAAAAACATTAGGAATTGATAAAATTAATTAGAATAATTAAATTAATAAAAATACAAAACCACGAGGGAAAATCCAACAACTAGAAAATTTTAATAAAATAAGCCAAATTACCTATTAATAAAATAATCCCACAAACTATAGCATAAAAATTAGTAGCACAATTTTTTTGATGAATGCATTAATAGGCATGAGCACACCAAAACATTAATCTCCTGCCTTAAAAGGGAAAGGACTAATTAAAAAGAATTTGTTTTGGGGTTAAAGAACCTTCTTTATCCCTTCTTTTTAGTATTTGCTCACCATGCGACTTCATTGATTTCTCTTTCTTAATAATTATAGAATACTATTGAGAGATAAACTATAGTATCTTTGTATCTATCAAAATATTTTTTTAACATAAGGGTTCAAATTTCATGGTGAAGTATTCAAAAGTAAATTTTAATGCTTGTAATCATTTTTCATGAAAACTATTTTTTATATAAATTAAAATAGTAATAAATTATTTATAAAATGGAGGTGAGTGGTAGAAGGAATGCCTTAAAAGAATTTAAAGTTAAGTCAACTTTATATAAAATGATGTTAAAAAAAAAAAAAATACTAAAGTTTAATTGGATTATAGTCAATTAATAAG
The DNA here is from genome assembly GCA_007258455.2 of Sequoia sempervirens. Taxonomy (NCBI): domain Eukaryota; kingdom Viridiplantae; phylum Streptophyta; class Pinopsida; order Cupressales; family Cupressaceae; genus Sequoia; species Sequoia sempervirens. Next base: position 21,766 of record VDFB02357915.1, read on the forward strand.
AACATTCACAACTATTTGATTGATGCTAGTGCACTAATGTTAATAGTACTTGCACTAGGGAATACTATTACCAATGATCAAAATTCCTTCACCAAGATGGTTAAAATATGTTCAAGTCTTACTTTGATAAGGTCAATTTGTATTAAAATTCATTACTAGTTTTTCCAATATTTTAAGGTCACCTAATTTCATTCTCAAAGAATGATACAAAATATTAGTGGAATCCACAGAAAATGTTACTTTTGTTTAGATAAAGAATTCCATCATTCAAGATATGGTACTAATTAACTTAAATACTCTAGAGTATTTCTATATTTATTCATTTTACATGAATCATAGTTGTCACTATCATAACATAGTAAGGGCTAATGAGATGATAGTCTAACTCTTTCATGAGTGATTCCTTCAGGATGAAGGCTCTATTATGCCGGTGTAGATATAAGACTATTAATTGGTCAAATCTATCATGAAATTCAAACATTAAAAAATTATGAGAATGAATTTGTCTTTTATAATTACTTGATTTAGTTATGAAAAGAGTCTACTCATGTGAGTGTGAACTAGGTGAATGAAAAGTAAATGGATAATATTGTTAAAATGCATTAATTTAGAGTTAATTTAATAAAGTTGGTTGAAGGATAGGGGTTAAGATGCACCATTAAAGGTTGACTCTAATATATTTTGTCCAATAGTAAGCCCTTGATTTTTTCTATAAGATGGTTTGTATGATGATGTGATGAATTTATTTACTTAATAAAATGTGCAACCAACTTTAATCCCACCCAAAAAAGCATTGCACCTCAATATAAATTATTTTATGATTAAGACTAGAGTATTATTTAGAAACCATGTTGAAATATACTAGAAATGATTTTAAAAATAAGAGGGATGAGAGGTCCTATTTTTGTTTAACATTACACAACCAAAAAAGAATTAAAGTTAGCTAAAACCCATAAGATGTTAAGAGAAGCATACTTTTGCTCCATAACATGAAGTTATGCTCATGTACATGTATTTTCATTCCAAATTTTCCAAACTTCTATATCAAAGGAATGGAGCCCAACTTTGCCACTACAACTAGTCATGGAGATATGACCATTTATACCATGGGGACTTGACTTCATCAACATGATTAATCAAATTTCTCAAGGAGAACTTCATATCTAGATTTGGAATTCCTTATTCTCGAGTATATGAAAATGAACATTCATTCTCCTTTTCAAAAATTTCTATTGGGATTTTGACTATAATTATTTATAAAAGTTTATTCTAACTATCAACCATAAGAAAATGGTGTATTGGATTTGACAAAAAAAAAACAGTTGGATATCATTAAAAAGTTATTAGATAGAAACCCTATGGAGTCGCACATGGAATTTAAATAATTTTTATGGGTTGAAAGGATGTGAAAGAATACTATGTTAAGAAAATTACCTTACCATTTAGTCTATGGACTCAGTAACGTCTTCCTAATGAATCTAAACTTAGCCACTTTATATTTATGCATGAATTACTTGACACAAATAATAGGATAAAGGCCAAGCTTCTACACCCATTGTATTTAAAGGAAAACAAAGACACAAATATTGAATAATTTTATAAAAACTAGGGCATATCAAAACTCTAGTTTAATAAAACAACTAGAGTTAAATAATTTCACATATTTGATATGGATTTATATTAAAATAAAAATTATGAGAGAAAAGGTGAGAATGGCATGTTTCATAGGCTTTCAAATAATTTAAATCCTTTTGGATAATATATAAAGGATATAAATTATGGTAGGGTAACATGTCCTTCACATTAGTGGGGAATGCATATATATTTTGTTGAAAAAGTGAAGATTTATATTGTTGTTATCACTTCAAAAGATAGAAAAGTTTCAATTTCTAATTTTTCAAATTAGGTTTAGGTTATTATTGTATCCTACTACTTGGGAATTCCCTTTTCATAAATTTCATTATTTCAAACATATAAAATTGCATTCATAATTTTGTTTTCCATATAGAAAAATTGGGATTTTATGTTTTTTAAAATTCTACTTGTTGTTGGACCTAAACAGTTGCAAAGTAGGATCTTTAGACACTAAAATTTATTTCTAGATTCTTAAAACTTTGAAACTTAAATCATCATGTCTAGGTCAATAGTGACCTTTTCTTTGTTGCTTTTGGCTAGATTTTGGTGATAGCAATCTCTTTGAGTCTTCTATCTAGGTTTTTTTGTTGGTTTTTGTTTCACTATTCTACAATGGACATTATCTTATTGCATATAATTGTTAGTAAAAGAGCTTTAATATTGTCTAAGTTCTTTGGGAAAATAATTGATTCTTATAAATAATTGGTTTATGTTTCATGTTGTGTTTTTGGTAATGCTTCTCCAATGAGTCATGAAGCTCATGTATCTTTTTCTCTCACGACATTTCCTTCTAGTGAGAATATCTTGGTGAATGAAGAAGAGACCATTGATAACTCTCAAAAAAATACCTTACCTACCATTAATGCAAACAATATCCTTAAAAAAATAACACATAAGAATGACAAACCCATATACCATCCTTTGATAGATTTTTATCCCCATTATTCTTTATGTGATGAATATTTTTATCTTGTGTTTTCCTTTTGGGAACAATGGAAATCATTGAGACATTTAGGTCTCTTCCATATTGAACCAAAAGCTATGTTTGTTGTCTTAATGTATCATTCCTCCATTTTTTTATTTGGGGAATGATTTCCATTTCGATAATAATCACATTATGTAATATTTATGGTCTATACTGACCTCAAATATGTAGATCCTTTATATGATATTTGTTGTTTTGTTATATGGCTTTCTCTTGAGGTAAACCCCTTGTCATGAGCTAACTTTATTACAAACATATCATTGGTATAGGTTTTTCCAATAAGCCTCCATGACTATATATCATGTCGCATATATTGTTTTACTCTACCTTAAACATAATTGCTCACAATTGGTGTTAAGAACTACTTTAAGGTGGGGGCATGTATTCAATTACATTCTTCACTTTGTTCACACATGTTGAACTTCATTATGCATTTTTTTGAATATGGATCATTTTTGGCAGTGCCTTATTATAATTATTGGGATTATAATTATTGGTAGGGTTGACATGAGAACAAACCTAATGAATATCAAACTTCACTAACCCTTTTGTGTCTCTCATTTGATACCTTTTTTAGAAACTCACCTAGTGAATATAGAATTTCACTAGCCTATGTCGTTTCTTGTCAAAGATCACCTAGTAAATATATGACTTCACTAATTTTTAGTACTTTGGTTCATGGGTCACCTAACAAATACAAGCATTTGGTAGCCCATTATTCATGAATGCCTTGAGTATTGATCCTTGTAAGATTTTTGTGGAGTTTGGCAGTCTGTGATTGTCATACCCCCACTTTTTACATGTTTCCATTATGTTTGTATTGTGTTTTTATCATATAGTTTTCAATTTTTATTATGTTATGTTGTGTGTCTTCATTGTGTGTGCTTCATTTTTTTCATGCTAAATTGAATCTCATGTATGTCTTCCTTTTTCCTTATATTGTCTTGCTATAGGATCTTGAATCTGGGGGTTAGCACATCACTTAGATTTGATGTTGTCCTATCTCTTGAATAGTTGATGATTGAACCATTCTTGGCTTATCCGTAATTTAGTCTGAATCTAAGCATAATTTCATATTCTCACTAAATTGGGGGCTAAATGTAGCATTGGAAATTATCACCCTTGGTAATCTCACACTAGGATTAGCTCCCTCTTATGTGCTTCAACCTAATTATGCATTTAATTGCCCACTTTATGAATATCTTGAAAAAATTAAAATATGGGAATGAAAAAAAAGATTTAATGTTTAACCCCAATGTTTAAGGCCCCAATAAGGATGGGTCTAGACTAGGGAACCCAACACCCTTATCAACCCTTTTTGGCTCAAATTTAAATATGTTGGTGTTGATATTTTATTATTTAAAAATATAAATTTATTTGTTGATTATCACTATTTAATTTTCATGAATTTAGAAATTTTTTACGTAAATACTATTGGAGTAAATTAATTAATATTTACTCTCGTGCTTAATGCATCCTTAGGAAAAGGTCATCTAGTTCTAATTTTGAGAGTTATTGCATTAATTATGCATTTCAATCAGTCATGTGCTTTATTCTTTGTGTTGCACACAAGATAAAGTCACTTAACTAATTGATGCATTTTGTTATCTCACTCCCCTCTCAGTTAGAACTCCATCATTCAGGGTAACATATTAAGTTCACATGAGTCTACATAAGGATATTCAATCCTTCATTGTAATTAATTCATTAATCAATAATCATTATTGTTTCACATATTTTGTTCTGTAATTTCTCATTTGTGTGCATGACAATTTTCTCTTCAAAATATCATCCAGGTCATGGGAGGGCATCTTTGTAGTCCTTCAATAGTTGTAACTTTCTTTTTTTAGTTTGAATAAATTATTAGGATTTTTTCCATCTGGATTTTCTCCTTTCCTCTTTGTTGACAGCCAAATCACTACTATTGGCCCACCATATTCATCACCTTTGTAGCTTGTTATCTATTAGTCTTCACACAATATTGGATCAACAGCATCGCTTTCCAACATGTCGACATGTGAGCAGTTTTTAGAGGCACACATGATCTGGATTATGATTCCAAAATCACCCATTCTTTTGGTTTGGCTTCTCCAGTCACTAGTGGATCCTTTTCTTCCTAAGGGGAGAAATGTTGTTTCTGGGTAGTGGATCATATTTTTTCTTGAGACAATCATCATTGGAATGGGAGCTCTTTCATTATGGGGCCCATTCATATCTTCTTTTTCTCTCCTATTAAGGGGACATCTATTGTACCTGCATGATAGAAGCAGTCCTTGGGGGTTCACATTGAGTCCTCATTCTATCGTTCTTTCTTTAGTATAGTCATTTCTTTTTATCTCTTTTGGAGAGGAGTTTTTCCCATGTAGTTTTCTCTTTTTCTCCAGTTATGATAGATTTAATTTCTTACGATTTCCCTGTGTTTCCTCAATTCTAGACCCTAATGTGAGACCCATTCTACATCCAATATTGTATTCTTTTCCTTCATTAGTTTTTCTTCTCTACTCATTTGGCATTAGAGTGTTGGAGTAAATTAATGTTGCTCTAGTGATTAATAGAAAACTTAGGAAGAAAGGCCAGCTAGTTTGATTGTAGGTGTTATTGCATTAATAATTGTACATGCATTGTAATTTATCCTCCTCCTCCAGGTGAACTCCATCATTCGAGGGGTCACATGTTGACTTTCCTTTGAGTCCCTACCTGGGATATTCAATCCTTCATTGTAAAAATTCAGTAATCGATTCAGTAATCAATAATCATTATTGTTTCACATATTTTGCTATGTAATTTCTCATTTGTGTGTGACAAGTTTCTCTTCAAATATCATCCAGGGCTTGTGGGATCTCAATCATAGATTCTTTCAAATACAAATCCTTTTGACCATTTTAATCCTAACAATTTTCAAGAAAGATCATAAGACAATTAAGATTATTGAGCAATCAGAAAATTATCAGAGTATTAAATATGTACTCCTAGTAAGCATCCCATATTAGTCATGCATTTAAGCCCTACAAGTTATCAAATCAAGGAAAGTAGATTTTATTAGTGAGTAGAAGAAGTTTGATAGTGATCCTAGAAGAGAAGGCCTCAAAATCGATAAGATTGTGAAGTTAGATCTTGAGTAAAAATCACCTAGTCCAGGGCACCCAATGCCCCTATCTAGCTAATTTAGGCCTAAATTTATATGCCAGGTTCTTCTATATCTACATTCTTCTTTGTCAAATCTTTTTCTATTTGTCTCTTTTTTGTTTCTCAAAATCTCAATAGTTTGTTGCATTTTCATTAGTAACCTAGGAACAACATTGCATCATATAATTAACTCAATTAACAATAAATAAACTTCATCCACACATAAAAACCACAAGGATTGAAACTTAGATCCACCGTTTTGGCTCTTCCATTCATTTTTACAGCTAAGTGGATATCAAAATAATTTTTAATGCTTTCTAAATGTTCATATTGGAAGAAGTGTGATTGAAGACCTAGATCCCTTTTTCCAATCAAATTGTTAGTTGTACTCTCCATCAAATGGTGTGCTATTAGTTCCTCTAATACTACATATAATGCGTGTCACCCTCTAAGAGAAGTCTTTATTTTATACATGATTTTATCAATTCCCAAATAAATTTTTTCTAATATTTTTTTGTAAGTGTATTTAAAAGGTTACAAATGGTGAGGAGTAGGTCTTCTCATACTTTCTAAGGGAGAATATTTTTATTTTAAATCACATATTTTTAAGATCATATGGTGCAATAAAGAAAAGTTTTATTATGTCTAAGGATAAAATAAAATTGAGAACTTTTGAATCATTTGAAAATAAAAATAAAAAAGGATTTATTTAAAATGATAAAAATTAAGAAGAATCTATGAAACAAAAACAATAGCATGAGGAGTTATGAAAAAGGAAAATAAAGAAAATGTAGAAGTGGGAAAAGAATAGTTAACTAGAAGATTTTTTTTCCACGTAGTAGAGAATGGATATTTTCTCTCAATTTCTCCTTCATCTTTCTAATTTGACCTCATCTCTCAAAGATATATCTAAAAGCATGCAATTGTTTTTTGAAAAAGAGTGGAATTTATTTTGTTGGTGAGCTATGCTATTTTTTGAACTAAAGCATTTGAAGGAAAAATATTATATAATCATTATACTATGAATAATATTATTATTACATTCAGAGACTTTTAAATTGTTTTTGTTAATTATTTTGGTAGATAAAGTATGTTTTGGTTTAACTGTGCTTCCTTCCTTTTCCATTGAACTCTTTCTCGCCTTTTATTTCACATGTGTAGCCTTGGTTTGTATATCTAGAACTATCTAATCTCTTTTATGGTTATCACTAGGTAAATTTTACCTTTCATTTCTAGGTTTGTATTGTTCGTGTTTCATGATTACAAATGTTCTGTAAAATAATTCATATGCAAGTGAGATATTTTTATGACTCTGAAATCGCCATTTTAATGAGGCTTTATTTTTCCACTTTACTCT